>SZWC01002412.1:56879-67232 GCA_023375785.1 Penium margaritaceum
GTTGTGCCAGAGTTGTGCGAGAGTTGTGCCAGAGTTGTGCCAGAGTAATGCAAGAATTTTGCCAGAGTTGTGCCGAAGTTGTGCCAAAGTTGTGCCAGAGTCGTGCCAGAGTTGTGCCAGAGTGTTGCCAGAGTTGTGTTAGAGTTGTGCCAGAGGTGTGGCAGAGTTGTGCCACAGTTGTGCCACAGTTGTGCCAAAGTCGTGCCAGAGTTGTGCCAGAGTTTATCTAGAGTTGTGCCAGAGTTGTGCAAGAGTTGATCTAGAGTTGTGCCAGAGTTGTGCCCGAGTTGTGCCAGAGTTGTGCCAGTGCTGTGCCAGAGTTGCGCCAGAGTTGTACCACAGGTGTGCCAGAGTTGTGCCAGAGTTGTTCCAGAGTTGTGCCACAGTTGTGTCAAAGTTGTGCCAGAATTGTGCAAGTGTGTTGAGAGAGTTCTGTTAGAGTTGTTCAATAGTTGTGCCACAGTTGTGCGCAAGTCGTGCCAGAGTTGTGCTAGAGTTGTGCTAGAGTTGTGCAAACGTTGTGCCAGAGTTTTGCCAGAGTTGTGCAAGAGTTGTGCCATAGTTGTGCCAGAGATGTGCCAGAGTTGTGCCAGAGTTGTGCCAGAGTTGTGCCACGGTTGTGCAGGAGTTGTTCCAGAGTAGTACCAGAGTTTGTCAGAGTTGTGCCAGAGTTGTGCCAGAGTTGTGGCAGAGTTGTGCCAGAGTTCTACCAGAGTTGTGCCAGAGTTGAGACAGAGTTGTGCCAAAGTCATGCCAGAGTTCTGCCAGAGTTGATCCAGATTTGTGCGAGGGTTGTGCCATAGCTGTGCAAGAATTATGCCAGAGTTGTGCCAGAGTTCTTCCAGAGTTGTGTCAGAGTTGTGCCATTGTTTGGCCAGAGTTATGCCAGAGTTGTGCCAGAGTTGTCCAAGCGTTTTGCAAGGGTTTAGCCAGAGTTGTGCCAGAGGAGTGCCAAAGTTGTACGAGAGTTGTGCCACACTTGTGCCACAATTTTGCCAAAGTCATGCCAGAGTTGTGCCAGAGTTGTGCCGGAGTTGTGCCAGAGTTGTGCAAGAGTTGTGCCAGAGTTGTGCCAGAGGTGTGCTTCAGCTGTGCAAGAGTTGTTCCAGAGTTGTGCTAGAGTTGTACCAGAGTTAGCCCAGACTTGAGCCAGAGTTGGGCCCGAGTTGTGCCAGAGTTGTGGCACAGTTGTGCCAGAGTTGTGCAAGAGTTATGCAAAAGTCGTGCCAGAGTTGTGCCATAGGTGTGCTAGATTCGTGCCAGAGTTGTGCCAGATTTGTGCCAAAGTCGTGCCCGAGTTGTGGCAGAGTTGTGCCAGACTTGTGCCAAAGTTGTGCTAGATTTTTGCCAGAGTTGTGCCAGAGTTGTGCCGGATGTGTGCCAGAGTTGAGCTAGTGTTTTGCCAAAGTCGTGCCAGCATTGTGCCAGAGTTGTGCCAAAGATGTGCCAGAGTTTTGCAAGAGTTGTGCCAAAGTTGTGCCAGATATGTGCCAGAATTGTGCCACAGGTGTGCCAGAGTTATGCCAGAGTTGTGCCAGAGTTGTGGCAGAGTTGTGCGAGAGTTGTGCCGAAGAAGTGCCAGATTTGTGCCAGCGTTCTGCCAGAGTTGTGCCAGAGCTGTGCTAGAGCTGTGCCAGAGTTGTGCCAGAGTTGTGCCAGAGTTGTGCCAGAGTTGTTCCAGAGTTGTGCCAGAGTTCTGCAAGAGTTTTTCCAGAGTTGTGCCAGATTTGTGTCAGAGTTCTGCCAGAGTTGTGCAATAGTTGTGCCAGAGTTGTGCCAGAGTTCTGCCAGAGTTGTGCCAGAGTTGTGCCAGAGCTGTGCTAGAGCTGTGCCAGAGTTGTGCCAGAGTTGTGCCAGAGTTGTGCCAGAGTTGTTCCAGAGTTGTGCCAGAGTTCTGCAAGAGTTTTTCCAGAGTTGTGCCAGATTTGTGTCAGAGTTGTGCCAGAGTTGTGCAATAGTTGTGCCAGAGTTGTGCAAGAGTTGTGCCTGAGTTGTGCCAGAGTTCTGCCAGAGTTGTGCCAAAGTCATGCCAGAGTTCTGCCAGAGTCGTGCCAGAGGTGTGCCATTATTTGGCCATAGTTATGACAGAGTTGTGCCAGAGTTGTCCCAAGTTGTGCCAGATCAGTGCCAAAGTTGTGCCAGAGTTGTGCCAAAGTTGTGCCACCATTGTGCCAAAGTTGTGCTAGTCATGTGCTAGAGTTGTGCAAGAGTTGTGCCAGAGGTGTGCCACAGGTGTGCCAGTGATGTACCAAAGTCGTGCCAGCGTTGTGCCAGAGTTGTGCCAGAGTTGTGCCAGATTTGTGCAAGAGTTGTGCCGAATTTTTGCCAGAGTTGTGCCAGAGTTGTGCCACATTTGTGCCAGAGTTGTGTCAGAGTTCTGCAAGAGTTGTGGCAGAGTTGTGCCAGAGTTGTGCCAGAGTTGTGCCAGAGTTTTGCCAAATTCCTGCCATAGTTGTGCCAGAGTTGTGCCAGAGCTGTGCGAGGATTGTGCCAGAGTTGTGCCAGAGTTGTACCAGAGCTGTGCCAGAGTTGTGCCAGAGTTGTGCCAGACTTGTGCCAGAGTTGTGCCAGAGTTGTGCCTGAGTTGTGCCAGAGTTGTGCCAGAGTTGTGCCAGAGTTGTGCCAAAAATGTGCCAGAGTTGTGCCGTACTTGTGCCAGAGTTGTGCCGTACTTGTGCCAGAGTTGTGCCAGAGTTGTGCCAGAATTGTGCCAGAGTTATGCCAGTGTTGTGCCAGTGTTGTGCAAGAGTTCTGCAAGAGTTGTACCACAGTTTTTCCAGAGTTGTGCCAGAGATATGCCACCATTTTGCCAGCGTTGTGCCAGAGTTGAGCCAGAGTTGTGCCAGAGTTGTGCCAGAGTTGTGCCAAAGTTGTGCCAGAGTTGTGCCAGAGTTGTGTCAGAGGTGCGCTAGATATGTGCCAGATCTCTTCCAGATTTGTGCCAAATTCGTGCAAGAGTTGTGGCAGAGTTTTGCCAGAGTTACCAAAATTGTGCTACAATTCTGCCAGAGTTGTGCCAGAGTTATTCCAGAGGTGTCCCAGAGTTTTCCCAGAGTTCTGCTAGAGGTGTGTCAGAGTTGTGCCAGTGTTGTGGCAAAGTCGTGCCAGCGTTGTGCCAGAGTTGTGCAAGAGTTGTGCCAGAATTGTGCCATAGTTGTGCCAGAGTTGTGCCAGAGCTGTGCCAGACTTGTGTTAACGTTGTGCCAGATTTGTGCCAGAGGTGTGCCAGAGTTGTGCCAGAGCTGTGCCAGACTTGTGTTAACGTTGTGCCAGATTTGTGCCAGAGGTGTGCCAGAGTTGTGCCAGAGCTGTGCCAGACTTGTGTTAACGTTGTGCCAGATTTGTGCCAGAGGTGTGCCAGAGTTGTGCCAGAGCTGTGCCAGACTTGTGTTAACGTTGTGCCAGATTTGTGCCAGAGGTGTGCCAGAGTTGTGCCAGAGCTGTGCCAGACTTGTGTTAACGTTGTGCCAGATTTGTGCCAGAGGTGTGCCAGAGTTGTGCCAGAGCTGTGCCAGACTTGTGTTAACGTTGTGCCAGATTTGTGCCAGAGGTGTGCCAGAGTTGTGCCAGAGCTGTGCCAGACTTGTGTTAACGTTGTGCCAGATTTGTGCCAGAGGTGTGCCAGAGTTGTGCCAGAGCTGTGCCAGAGTTGTGCCAGAGGTGTGGCAGAGTTGTGCCACATATGTGCCAAAGTCGTGCCAGAGTTGTGCCAGAGTTGATCTAGAGTTCTGCCAGAGTTGTGCCAGAGTTGATCTAGAGTTGTGCCAGAGTTGTGCCCGAGTTGTGCCACAGTTATGCCAGAGCTGTGCCAGAGTTGCGCCAGAGTTGTGCCAGAGTTGTACCAGAGTTGTGCCAGAGTTGTGCCAGAGTTGTGCCAGAGTTGTGCGACAGTTCTGCCAAAGTTGTGCCGGAGGTGTGCTAGAGCTGTGGCAAAGTTGTGCCAGGGTTGTGCCAAAGTCCCACCAGAGATGTGCCCGAGTTGTGCCAGAGTTGTGTTAGAGTTGAGCCGGAGTTGTGCCAGAGCTGTACCAGAGTTGTGCCAGAGTTGTGCTAGTTTTGTGCCAGAGTTGTGCCAGAGTTGTGCCATAGTTAAGCCAGAGTTGTGCCAGAGTTGTGCCAGAATTGTGCCAGAGTTGTTCCAGAGTTGTGCCAGAGTTAAGCCAGAGTTTTGCTAGAGTTATGCCAGAGTTGTGCCAGAGTTGTCCCAAATTCGTGCTAAATTTATGCAGAGTTTTGCCAGAGTTTTGCGAAAGCCGTGCCAGAGTTGTCACAGAGTTGTGCCAGAGTTGTGCCAGAGTTGTGCCACACTTGTGCCTGAGTTCTGCCAAAGTGATGCTATAATTGTGTCACCGTTGTGCCAGAGTTGTGCCAGAGTCGTGCCAATGTTGGCCAGAGTTGTGCAAGAGTTGTGCCAGAGTTGTGCCATAGTTGTGCAAAGTTGTGCCAGGGTTATTCCAGAGTTATGCCAGAGTGGTGCCAGAGTTGTGCCAGAGTTCTACCAGAGTTGTGCCAGAGTTGTGCCAGAGTTTTGCTAGACTTGTGCATGACCTGTGCCAGAGTGGTGCTAGAGTTGTGCCAGGGTTGTGGCAAGGTCATGCCAGAGTTGTGCTAGGGTTGTGCCAGGGTTGTGCCAAAGTTGTTCCAGAGGTGTGCCAGAGTTGTGACAGAGTTGTGCCAGAGTTGTGCCAGGGTTGTGCCAGAGTTGTGCCAGAGATGTGCCAGAGTTGTGCCAGAGTTGTACCAGGGTTGTGCCACAGCTGTGCCAGATTTGTGCCAGAGTGGTGCCAGAGTTGTACCAAAGTTGTGCCAGAGTTGTGCCAGAGTCGTGCCAGAGTTGTGCCAGAGTTGATCTAGAGTTCTGCCAGAGTTGTGCCAGAGTTGATCTAGAGTTCTGCCAGAGTTGTGCCAGAGTTGATCTAGAGTTCTGCCAGAGTTGTGCCAGAGTTGATCTAGAGTTCTGCCAGAGTTGTGCCAGAGTTGATCTAGAGTTCTGCCAGAGTTGTGCCAGAGTTGATCTAGAGTTCTGCCAGAGTTGTGCCAGAGTTGATCTAGAGTTCTGCCAGAGTTGTGCCAGAGTTGATCTAGAGTTCTGCCAGAGTTGTGCCAGAGTTGATCTAGAGTTCTGCCAGAGTTGTGCCAGAGTTGATCTAGAGTTCTGCCAGAGTTGTGCCAGAGTTGATCTAGAGTTCTGCCAGAGTTGTGCCAGAGTTGATCTAGAGTTCTGCCAGAGTTGTGCCAGAGTTGATCTAGAGTTCTGCCAGAGTTGTGCCAGAGTTGATCTAGAGTTCTGCCAGAGTTGTGCCAGAGTTGATCTAGAGTTCTGCCAGAGTTGTGCCAGAGTTGATCTAGAGTTCTGCCAGAGTTGTGCCAGAGTTGATCTAGAGTTCTGCCAGAGTTGTGCCAGAGTTGATCTAGAGTTCTGCCAGAGTTGTGCCAGAGTTGATCTAGAGTTCTGCCAGAGTTGTGCCAGAGTTGATCTAGAGTTCTGCCAGAGTTGTGCCAGAGTTGATCTAGAGTTCTGCCAGAGTTGTGCCAGAGTTGATCTAGAGTTCTGCCAGAGTTGTGCCAGAGTTGATCTAGAGTTCTGCCAGAGTTGTGCCAGAGTTGATCTAGAGTTCTGCCAGAGTTGTGCCAGAGTTGATCTAGAGTTCTGCCAGAGTTGTGCCAGAGTTGATCTAGAGTTCTGCCAGAGTTGTGCCAGAGTTGATCTAGAGTTCTGCCAGAGTTGTGCCAGAGTTGATCTAGAGTTCTGCCAGAGTTGTGCCAGAGTTGATCTAGAGTTCTGCCAGAGTTGTGCCAGAGTTGATCTAGAGTTCTGCCAGAGTTGTGCCAGAGTTGATCTAGAGTTCTGCCAGAGTTGTGCCAGAGTTGATCTAGAGTTCTGCCAGAGTTGTGCCAGAGTTGTGCTAGTGTTGTGCCAGAGTTGTGCCAGAGTTGTGCCATGGTTAAGCCAGAGTTGTGCCAGAGATGTGCCAGAATTGTGCCAGAGTTGTTCCAGAGTTGTGCCAGAGTTTAGCCAGAGTTGTGCTAGAGTTAAGCCAGAGTTGTGCCAGAGTTGTCCCAGATTCGTGCTAAATTTTTGCAGAGTTTTGCCAGAGTTTTGGGAATGCCGTGCCAGAGTTGTCACAGAGTTATGCCAGAATTGTGCCAGAGTTGTTCAAGAGTTGTGACAGAGTTGTGCCTGAGTTGTGCCAAAGTGATGCCATAATTGTGTCACAGTTGTGCCAGAGTTGTGCCAGAGTCGTGCCAATGTTGGCCAGAGTTGTGCAAGAGTTGTGCCAGAGTTGTGCCATAGTTGTGCAAAGTTGTGCCAGAGGTATTCCAGAGTTGTGCCAGAGTGGTGCCAGGGTTGTGCCAGAGTTCTGCCAGAGTTGTGCCAGAGTTGTGCCATGGTTTTGCCAGACTTGTGCATGACCTGTGCCAGAGTGGTGCTAGAGTTGTGCCAGGGTTGTGGGAGGGTCATACCAGAGTTGTGCTATGGTTGTGCCAGGGTTGGGCCAGAGTTGTGCCAGAGTTGTGCCAGAGTTGTGACAGAGTTGTGCCAGAGTTGTGCCAGAGGTATGCCAGAGTTGTGCCAGAGTTTTGCCATACTTGTGCCAGGGTTATGGCAGAGTCATGCCAGAGTTGCGCCAAAATTTTGCCAGAGTTATCCCAGTGTTGTGCCAGAGTTGTGCAAGATTTTGCCAGAGTTGTGCCCGAGTTGTGCCAGAGTTGTGCCAGTATTGTGCCAAAGTCCTGCTAGCGTTGTGCTAGAGTCGGCAAGAGTTTTGCCATACTTGAGACAGAGTTTTGCCAGAGTTGTGCCTGGATTGTGCCAGAGGTTTGCCAGAGTTTTGCCAGAGTTGTGGCAAATATGTGGCAGCGTTGTGCCAGAGTTGTGCCAGAGTTGTGCCAGAGTTGTACCAGAGTTGTGCGAAAGTAGTGCCAGAGATGTGCCAGAGATGTCGCAGAGTTGTGCAAGAGTTGTGCCAGAGTTATGCCAGAGTTGTGCCAGAGTTGTGCCAGAATTGTGCCAGACTTGTGCCAGAGATGTGCAAGAGTTCTGCCAGAGTTGTGCCAGAGTTGCGCCAGAGTTTTGCCAGAGTTGTGCCAGAGTTGTGCAAGAGTTGTGCCAGAGTTGTGCCAGAGTAGTGCCAGAGTTGTGCCAGAGTTGTGCCAGAGTGGTGTCAGAGTTGTGCAAAAGATGTTCCAGGGTTGTGCCAAAGTAGTGCCAGAGTTGTGCCAGAGTTATGGCAGAGTTTTGGCAGAGTTTTGCCTGATTTGTGCCAGATTTGTGCCAGAGTTGTGCCAGAGTTGTGCCACGGTTGTGCCAGAGTTGTGCCAGAGTTGTGCCACGGTTGTGGCAGAGTTGTGCCAGAGTTGTGCCAGAGTTGTACCAGAGTTGTGCCAGAGTTGTGCCACAGTTGTGCCAGAGTTGTGCCAGAGTTGTGCCGGAGTTGTGCCAGAGTTGTGCCAGAGTTGTGCGAGAGTTGTGCCAAAGTTGTGCCGGAGGTGTGCTAGAGCTTTTGCAGAGTTGTGCCAGGGTTCTGCCAAAGTCGTACCAGAGTTGTGCCCGAGTTGTGCCAGAGTTGTGCCAGAGCTGTGCGAGAGGTGTGCCAGAGTTGTGCCAGAGTTGTGCCAGAATTCTGTCAGAGTTGTGCCAGAGTTGTGCCAGAGTTATGCCAGAGTTGTGCCAGAGTTGTGGCAGAGTTGTGCCAGAGTGGTGCGAGAGTTGTGCCAGAGTTGTGCCAGAGGTGTGCCAAAGTCATGCCAGAGTTGTGCCAGAGTTGATCTAGAGTTGTGCCAGAGTTGTGCCAGAGCTGTGCCAGAGTTGTGCCAGAGTTGTGCCAGAGTTGTGCCAGAGTCGTGCCAGAGTTGAGCCAGAGTTCTGCCAGAGTTGTGCCAGAGTTGTGCCAGAGTTGTGCGAGAGTTGTGCCAAAGTTGTGCCGGAGGTGTGCTAGAGCTTTTGCAGAGTTGTGCCAGGGTTCTGCCAAAGTCGCACCAGAGTTGTGCCCGAGTTGTGCCGGAGTTGTGCCAGAGCTGTACCAGATTAGTGCCAGAGTTGTGCTTGTGTTGTGCCAGAGTTGTGCCAGAGTTGTGCCATAGTTAAGCCAGAGATGTGCCAGAGTTGTGCCAGAATTCTGTCAGAGTTGTTCCAGAGTTGTGCCAGAGTTGTGCCAGAGTTAAGCCAGAGTTGTGCTAGAGTTAAGCCAGAGTTGTGCCAGAGTTGTCCCAGATTCGTGCTAAATTTTGCCAGAGTTTTGCCAGAGTTTTGTTAAAGCCGTGCGAGAGTTGTCACAAAGTTATGCCAGAGTTGTACCAGAGTTGTGCCTGAGTTGTGCCAAAGTGATGCCATAATTGTGTCAGAGTTGTGCTAGAGTTGTGCCAGAGTCGTGCCAATGTTGGCCAGAGTTGTGCAAGAGTTGTGCCAGAGTTGTGCCATAGTTTTGCAACGTTGTGCTAGAGTTATTCCAGAGTTGTGCCAGAGTTGTGCCAGAGTTGTGCCAGAGTTCTGCCAGGGTTGTGCCAGCGTTGTGCCAGAGTTTTGCCAGATTTATGCATGCCCTTTGCCAGAGTGGTACTAGATTTGTGCCAGGGTTGTGGCAAGGTCATGCCAGTGTTTTGCTAGGGTTGTGCCAGGGTTGTGACAACGTTGTGCCAGAGTTGTGCCAGAGTTGTGACAGAGTTGTGCCAGAGTTGTCCCAGAGGTGTGCCAGAGTTGTGCCAGAGTTTTGCCATACTTGTGCCAGGGTTATGCAAGAGTCATGCCAGAGTTGCGCCAAAGTTTTGCCAGAGTCATTCTAGTGTTGTGCCAGAGCTGTGCGAATTTTTGCCAGAGTTCTGCCCGAGTTGTGCCAGACTTGTCCAGAAATGTGCCAGGGTTGTACCACAGATGTGCCAGAGTTGTGCCAGAGTTTTGCCATACTTGTGCCAGAGTTGTGCTAGAGTGGTGCTAGAAATGTGTCAGGGTTGAGCCAGGGTTGTTCCATAGTTATGCCATAGTTGTCCCAGAGTAGTGCCAGAGTTGTGCCAGAGTTGTGCCAGAGTTGTGCCATAGTTTTCCCAGAATTGTGTTAGAACTGTGCCAGAGTTGTACCAGAGTTGTGCCAGAGTTGTGCCAAAGTTGTGCCGGACGTGTGCTAGAGCAGTGCCAGAGTTATGCCAGAGTTGTGCCAAAGTCGTGCCAGAGTTATGCCTGAGTTGTGCCAGAGGTGTGCCAGAGTTGTGCCATAGTTAAGCCAGAGTTGTGCCAGAGTTGTGCCAGAGTTAAGCCAAAGTTGTGCCAGAGTTTTCCCAGATCCGTGCGGAGGTTGTCACAGGATTGTGCCAGAGTTGTGTCAAAGTTGTGCCAGAGTTGTGCAAAAGTGATGCCATAATTGTGTCAGAGTTGTGCCAGAGTTGTGCCAGAGTCCTGCAAGAAATGCGCCAGAGTTGTGCCAGAGTTGTGCCAGAGTTGTGCCATAGTAAAGCCAGAGTTTTGCCAGAATTACGCCAAAGTTGTGCCAGAGTTGTTCCAGAGTTGTGCCAGAGATGTGCCAGAGTTGTGCCACAGTTGTGCCAGAGTTTTGCCAGACTTGAGCATGACCTGTGCCAGAGTGGTGCTAGAGTTGTGCCAGGGTTGTGCCAAGGTCATGCCAGAGTTGTGCCACGGTTGTGCAAGGATGCCAGAGTGGTGCCAGAGTTGTGCCAGTGTTGTACCAGAGTTGTGCCAGAGTTGTGCCAGAGGTGTACCAGAATTGTGCCAGAGTTGTACCATTTTGTGCCAGGGTTATGCCAGAGTCAAGCCAGAGTCATGCCAGAGTTGGGCCAAAGTTGTGCCAGAATTGTTCTAGAGTTTTGCCAGAGTTGCGGTGATTTCTGCCAGAGTTGTGCCTGAGGTGTGCCAGAGTTGTGCCAGAGTTGTGCCAGTGATGTGCCAGAGTTGTGCGAGAGTTGTGCCAGAGTTGTGCCAGAGTTGTTCCAGAGTTGTGCCAGACTTATGCCAGAGTTGTGCCAGAGTTGTGCCAGAGTTAAACCAGAGTTGTGCCAGAGTTGAGCCAGATTCATGGTAACGTTTTGCCAGAGTTTTGCCATAGTTTTGCCAGACCATGTCAAAATTGTGCCAGAGTTGTGCCAGAGTTCTGCCAGAGTTGGGCCAGAGGTTTTCCAGTGTTGTGCCAAAGTTGTGCCAGAGTTGTGCCATGGTTGTGCCAGTGTTGTGCCAGAGTTGTCCCAGAGCTGTGCCAGAGTTGTGCCAGAGTTGTGCCAGAGTTTTGCCAGAGTTGTCCCAAAGCTGTGCCAGAGTTGTCCCAGAGCTGTGCCAGAGTTGTGCCAGAGTTGTGCCAGAGTTGTGCCAGAGTTGTGCCAGGGTTGTGCCAGAGTTGTGCCAGAGTT
>SZWC01002412.1:80781-107856 GCA_023375785.1 Penium margaritaceum
GAGTTGTGCCAGAGTTGTGCCAGAGTTGTGCCAGAGTTGTGCCAGAGTTGTGCCAGAGTTGTGGCAGAGTTGTGCGAGAGTTCTGCCAGAGTTGTGCCAGAGTTGTGCCACAGTTGTGCCAGAATTGTGCCAAAGGTGTGCTAAAGTTATGCGAGAGTTGTGCGAGAGTTGTGCCAGAATTGTTCCAGAGTTGTGCCAGAGTTGTTCCAGAGTTCTGCTATAGATGTTCCTGAGTTATGCCAGAGTTGTGCCAGAGTAGTGCCAAAGTTGTGCCAGAGTTGTGCCAGGGTTTTGCAATAGATGTGCGAGAGTTGTGCCAGAGTTGTGCCAGAGTTGTGCCAGAGTTGTTCAAGAGTTGTGCCAGAGTTGTGCTAGAGTTGTCCCAGAGTTGTGCTGGATTTGTGCAACAGGCGTGCCAAAGTTGTGCCAGAGGTGTGCCACTGTGGTGCCAAACTTGTGCCAGAGTTATGCCAGAGTTGTGCGAGAGTTAGGCCAGAGTTGTGCCAGAGTTGTGCCAGAGTTGTGCCAGAGTTGTGCCGAAGTTTTGCCACAGTTGTGCCAAAGTCGTGCCTGAGCTGTGCCACAGTTGTGGCACAATTGTGCCAGAGTTATGCCATAGTTGTGCCATAGTTGTGCCATTGTTGTGCCAGAGTTGTGCCAGAATTGTGCCATAATTGTGCCAGAGCTAAGCCAAGTTGTGCCAAAGTTGTTCCTGAGTTGTGCCAGAGATGTGGCAGATTTGTGCCAGAGTTGTGCCATAGTTGTGCCAGAGTTGTGCCAGAGTTTTGCCAGAGTTTTACCAGAGTTGTGCCAGAGTTGTGCCAGAGTTGTGTTGGAGTAGAGCCAGAGTTGTGCCAGAGTTGTGCCAGCGTTGTGTCGGAGTTGTTCCAGAGGAGTGCCAGAGTTGTGCCAGAGTTGTGCCAGAGTTGTGCCTCACTTGTGCCAGAGTTGTGCCAGAGTTGTGCCAGAGTTGTGCCAGAGTTGTGCCAGAGTTGTGCCACAGTTGTTCCAGACTTGTGCCAGAGTTGTGCCAGAGTAATGCCAGAGTTATGCCAGAGTTGTGCCAGAGATGTGCTAGTGGTTTTCCAGAGTTTTGCTAGAGTTATGCCACAGTTTTGCCAGAGTTGTGCCATAGTTGTGACAGAGGTGTGCCAGAGTTGTGCCAGAGGTGCGCAAAACTGTGCCAGAGTTGTGCCAGAGTTGTGCCAGAGTTGTGCCAGAGTTGTGCCAGAGTTGTGCCAGAGTTGGAGGTTGAGTTAATCGACCCAAAAGCGTGCACTCGTAGATTGGTGCACGATTTTGGGCCGGAAATCCGACTTCGGGGGACGAAATCAGACTTCCCCCGGCTCTGTGACGTCACAGACGGGGTTTCGCCAGCGAAGTCGTCAAACAGTCACAAACCCCTTGAGCGAGGGGTTTGTGACTGTTCGAGGGGGTTTTGCGGGTAGGTTTGGATGGGGGGTCTGAGACTCCCCCTGCGATGGAAGGGAATTTTCCGGGCCCCGCTGCCGCGGGGCCCAGCAGATGCCCGCACAAAAATAAAACCCTAAACCCCCGAATGTAATTCGAGGATGGGTTGTTAGAAGTTTGGGCTTCACACTTGGGGTTGAACGCGGTTTTGCATGGTTTAAAAAAATGAAAAGGGGGTTTTCACTCCATCGCGATGGAGCAACGACCCCTTTTCTTTTTGCGTCAGACATGCAAACCCCATCGTACGATGTAGAGTTGTGCCAGTGTTGTGCCAGAATTTTGCGAGACGTATGCCAGAGTTGTGCCAGAGTGGTGCTAGAGTTGTGCCAGGATTGTGCCAGAGTCGTGCCAGAGTTGTGCCAGGGTTGTGCCAGGGTTGTGCCAGGGTTGTGCCAGAGTTGTGGCAGAGTTGTGCCAGAGTTATGCCACAGTTGTGCCAGAGTTGTGACAGAGTTGTCCCAGAGTTGTGCCAGAGTTGTGCTAGTGGTTTGCCAGAGTTTTGCAAGAGTTGTACCAGAGTTGTGCCAGAGTTGTGGCATAGTTGTGACAGATATGTGCCAGAGTTGTGCCAGAGTTGCAAAAAACTGTGCCACAGTTGTGCCCAAGTTGTGCCAGAGTTGTGCCAGAGTTGTGCCAGAGTTGTGCCAGAGTTATACAAAACTGTGCCAGAGTTGTGCCAGAGTTGTGCCAGAGTTGTGCCAGAGTTGTGCCGGAGTAGAGCCAGAGTTGTGCCAGAGTTGTCCCAGCATTGTGCCGAAGTTGTTCCAGAGGAGTGCCAGAGTTGTGCCAGAGTTCGGCCAGAGTTGTGCCAGAGTTGTGTCAGATTTGTGCCAGAGGTGTGCCAGAGTTGTGCCAGAGTTGTTCCAGAGTTGTGCCAAAGTTGTGCCAGAGTTGTGCCACTGTTGTGCCAAAGTTGTACCAGAGTTATGCCTGAGTTGTGCGAGAGTTGGGCCAGAGTTGTGCCAGAGTTGTGCCAGAGTTGTTCCAGAGTTGTGCCAGAGTTGTGCCAGAGTTGTGCTAGAGTTGTCCCAGAGTTGTGCTGGATTTGTGCAACAGGCGTGCCAAAGTTGTGCCAGAGTTGTGCCACAGTTGTGCCAAAGCTGTGCAAGAGTTATGCCAGAGTTGTGCCAGAGTTGTGCCAGAGTTGTGCCAGCGTTGTGTCGGAGTTGTTCCAGAGGAGTGCCAGAGTTGTGCCAGAGTTGTGCCAGAGATGTGCCTGAGGTTCAGTAGAGTTTGGCCAGATTTGAGCCAAATTTGTGAAAGAGTTGTGCAAGGGTTGTGCCATAGTTGTGCCAGAGTTGTGCCACAGTTGTTCTAGAGTTGTGCCAGAGTTGTGCCAGAGTTGTGGCGGTGTTGTGCGAGAGTTTTGCCATAGTTGTGCCAGAGTTGTGCCAGAGTGGTGCCAGAGTTGTGTCAGAGTTGTGCCAGATTTGGGCCAGAGTTGTGCCAAAATTGTGCCATAGTTGTGCCAGAGTTGTGCCAGAGTGGTGCCAGAGTTGTGTCAGAGTTGTGCCAGATTTGGGCCAGAGTTGTGCCAAAATTGTGCCATAGTTGTGCCAGAGTTGTGCCAGAGTGGTGCCAGAGTTGTGTCAGAGTTGTGCCAGATTTGGGCCAGAGTTGTGCCAAAATTGTGCCATAGTTGTGCCAGAGTTGTGCCAGAGTGGTGCCAGAGTTGTGTCAGAGTTGTGCCAGATTTGGGCCAGAGTTGTGCCAAAATTGTGCCATAGTTGTGCCAGAGTTGTGCCAGAGTGGTGCCAGAGTTGTGTCAGAGTTGTGCCAGATTTGGGCCAGAGTTGTGCCAAAATTGTGCCATAGTTGTGCCAGAGTTGTGCCAGAGTTGTGCCTGACTTGTGCCATAGTTGTGCCAGAGTTGTGCCAGAGTTGTGCCACAGTTGTCCCAGAGTTGTGCCAGAGTTGTGCCAGAGATGTGCCACAGTTGAGCCAGACTTGTGCCAGAGTTGTTCCATAGTTGTGCCACAGTTGTGCCAGAGTTGTGCCAGAGTTGTGCCAGAGTTGTGCCACAGTTTTGCCAGAGTTGTTCCAGTCTTGTGCCAGAGTTGTGCCAGAGTTGTGCCATAGTTATGCCAGAGTTGTGCCAGATTTGTGCCAGAGTTGTGCAAAACTGTGACAAAGTTGTGCCCGGGTTGTGCCAAAGTTGTGCCAGAGTTGTGCCAGAGTTGAGCAAGATTTGTGACAGATTTTTGCCAGACTTGTGCCAGAGTTGTGCCATTGTGGTGCTAGAGTTGTGCCAGGGTTGTGCCAGAGTTGTGCCAGAGTTGTGCTTGAGTTGTGCCAGAGTTGTGCCAGAGTTGTGCCACAGTATTGCCAGAGTTGTGCCAGAGTTGTGCCAGAGTTGCGCAAGAGTTGTGCCAGATTTTTGCCAGACTTGTGCCAGAGTTGTGCCATTGTGGTGCTAGAGTTGTGCCAGGGTTGTGCCAGAGTTGTGCCAGAGTTGTGCTTGAGTTGTGCCAGAGTTGTGCCAGAGTTGTGCCACAGTATTGCCAGAGTTGTGCCAGAGTTGTGCCAGAGTTGCGCAAGAGTTGTGCCAGATTTTTGCCAGACTTGTGCCAGAGTTGTGCCATTGTGGTGCTAGAGTTGTGCCAGGGTTGTGCCAGAGTTGTGCCAGAGTTGTGCTTGAGTTGTGCCAGAGTTGTGCCAGAGTTGTGCCACAGTATTGCCAGAGTTGTGCCAGAGTTGTGCCAGAGTTGCGCAAGAGTTGTGCCAGATTTTTGCCAGACTTGTGCCAGAGTTGTGCCATTGTGGTGCTAGAGTTGTGCCAGGGTTGTGCCAGAGTTGTGCCAGAGTTGTGCTTGAGTTGTGCCAGAGTTGTGCCAGAGTTGTGCCACAGTATTGCCAGAGTTGTGCCAGAGTTGTGCCAGAGTTGCGCAAGAGTTGTGCCAGATTTTTGCCAGACTTGTGCCAGAGTTGTGCCATTGTGGTGCTAGAGTTGTGCCAGGGTTGTGCCAGAGTTGTGCCAGAGTTGTGCTTGAGTTGTGCCAGAGTTGTGCCAGAGTTGTGCCACAGTATTGCCAGAGTTGTGCCAGAGTTGTGCCAGAGTTGCGCAAGAGTTGTGCCAGATTTTTGCCAGACTTGTGCCAGAGTTGTGCCATTGTGGTGCTAGAGTTGTGCCAGGGTTGTGCCAGAGTTGTGCCAGAGTTGTGCTTGAGTTGTGCCAGAGTTGTGCCAGAGTTGTGCCACAGTATTGCCAGAGTTGTGCCAGAGTTGTGCCAGAGTTGCGCAAGAGTTGTGCCAGATTTTTGCCAGACTTGTGCCAGAGTTGTGCCATTGTGGTGCTAGAGTTGTGCCAGGGTTGTGCCAGAGTTGTGCCAGAGTTGTGCTTGAGTTGTGCCAGAGTTGTGCCAGAGTTGTGCCAGAGTTGAGGCGGAGTTGTGCGAGAGTGCCAGAGTTGTGCCAGAGTAGTGCCAGAGTTGTGCCAGAGTTGTGCCACAGTTGTGCCAGAATTGTGCCAAAGCTGTGCCACAGTTATGAGAGAGTTGTGCGAGAGATGTGCCAGATTTCTGCCAAAGGTGAGCCGGAGTTGTGCCCCAGTAGTGCCAGAGTTGTGCCAGAGTTGTGCCAGAGTTGTTCCAGAGTTCTGCTATAGTTGTTCCTGAGTTATGCCAGAGTTGTGCCAGAGTAGTGCCAAAATTTTGCCAGTGTTGAGCCAGGGTTATGCCATAGATGTGCCAGAGTGGTGCCAGAATTATGCCAGAGTTGTGCCAGAGTTGTGCCAGAGTTGTGCCACAGTTGTGCTAGAGATGTCCCAGAGTTATGCTGGACTTGTGCAACAGGCGTGCCAAAGTTTTGCCAGACGTGTGCCACAGTTGTGCCAAAGTTGTGCCAGAGTTATGCCAGAGTTGTGCGAGCGTTGGGCCAGAGTTGTGCCAGAGTTGTGCTAGAGTTGTGCCAGAGTTGTGCCGAATTTTTGCCACAGTTGTGCCAAAGTTGTGCCAGAGCTGTGCCACAGTTGTGCCACAATTGTGCCAGAGTTATGCCATAGTTGTGCCATAGTTATGCCATTGTTGTGCCAGAGTTGTGCCAGAATTGTGCCAGAATGGTGCCAGAGTTGTGCTAAGTTGTGCCAGAGTTGTGCCAGAGTTTTGCCAGAGTTGTACCAGAGTTGTGCCAGAGTTGTGCCAGAGTTGTGCGAGAGTTGTGCCAGCGTTGTGACAGAGTCGTGCCATAGATGTGCCATAGTTGTGCCAGAGTTGTGCCCGAGTTGTGCCAGCATTGTACCAGAGTTGTGCCAGTGTTCTGCCAGAGTTGAGCCATAGTTGTGCCAGAGTTGTGCCAGAGTTGTGCCCGAGTTGTACCAGAGTTGCGCAAGAGTTGTGCCAGAGGTGTGCCAGAGTTGTGCCAGAGTTGTGCTAGAGTTGTGCCAGCGTTGTGACAGAGTCGTGCCATAGATGTGCCATAGTTGTGCCAGAGTTGTGCCCGAGTTGTGCCAGCATTGTACCAGAGTTGTGCCAGTGTTCTGCCAGAGTTGAGCCATAGTTGTGCCAGAGTTGTGCCAGAGTTGTGCCCGAGTTGTACCAGAGTTGCGCAAGAGTTGTGCCAGAGGTGTGCCAGAGTTGTGCCAGAGTTGTGCTAGAGTTGTGCCAGCGTTGTGACAGAGTCGTGCCATAGATGTGCCATAGTTGTGCCAGAGTTGTGCCCGAGTTGTGCCAGCATTGTACCAGAGTTGTGCCAGTGTTCTGCCAGAGTTGAGCCATAGTTGTGCCAGAGTTGTGCCAGAGTTGTGCCCGAGTTGTACCAGAGTTGCGCAAGAGTTGTGCCAGAGGTGTGCCAGAGTTGTGCCAGAGTTGTGCTAGAGTTGTGCCAGCGTTGTGACAGAGTCGTGCCATAGATGTGCCATAGTTGTGCCAGAGTTGTGCCCGAGTTGTGCCAGAGTTGTGCCAGAGTTGTGCCAGCATTGTGCCAGAGTTGTGCCAGAGTTCTGCCAGAGTTGAGCCATAGTTGTGCCAGAGTTGTGCCAGAGTTGTGCCAGAGTTGTGCCAGAGTTGTGCCAGAGTTGTGCCCGAGTTGTGCCAGAGTTGTCCCAGGGTTGTGCTGGATTTGTGCAACAGGCGTGCCAAAGTTGTGCCAGAGTTGTGCCACAGGTGTGCCAAAGTTGTGCCAGAGTTATGCCAGAGTTGTGCGAGAGTTGGGCCAGAGTTGTGCCACAGTTGTGCCAGAGTTGTGCCAGAGTTGTGCCAGAGTTGTGCCAGAGTTGTGCTAGAGTTGTCCCAGAGTTGTGCTCGACTTGTGGAACAGGCGTGCCAAAGTTGTGCCAGAGTTTTGCCACAGTTGTGCCAAAGTTGTGCCAGAGTTATGCCAGAGTTGTGTGAGAGTTGGGCCAGAGTTGTAGCAGAGTTGTGCCAGAGTGGTGCCACAGTTGTGCCAGAGTTGTGCCAAATTTTTGCCAAAGTTGTTCCAATTTCGTGGCAGAGCTGTGCCACAGTTGTGCCACAATCGTGCTAGAGTTATGCCATAGTTGTGCCATAGTTATGCCATGGTTGTGCCAGAGTTGTGCATGAGTTGTGCCAGAATTGTGCCAGAGTTGTGCCATTGTTGTGCCAGACTTCAGCCAGAGTTGTGCCAGAGTTGTGCCAGAGTTGTACCAGAGTTGTCCCTAAGTTGTGCTGGATTTGTGAAATAGGTGTGCCAAAGTTGTGCCAGAGTTATGCCACAGTTGTTCCAAAGTTGTGCTAGTGTTATGCCAGAGTTGTGCGAGAGTTGGGCCAGAGTTCTGCCAGAGTTGTGCCAGAGTTGTGCCAGAGTTGTTCCACAGTTGTGCCAGAGTTGTGCCAGAGTTGTGCCAGAGTTGTGCGAGAGTCGTGCCAGATTTGTCCCATAGTTGTGCCAGACTTGTGCCACAGGTTTATGGGAGTTGTGCCAAAGTTGTGCCAGAGTTTTGCCAGCGTTGTGCCAGAAATGTGCCAGATTTGTGCCAGAGTTGTGCCAGAGATGTGCCAGAGTTGTGCCACAGTTGTTCCAGAGTTGTGCCAGAGTTGTGCCAGGGTTTTGCCAGAGTTGTGCGAGAGTTGTGCCAGAGTTGTGCCAGAGTTGAGGCGGAGTTGTGCGAGAGTTTTGCCATTGTTTTGCCAGAGTTGTGCCAGAGTAGTGCCAGAGTTGTGCCAGAGTTGTGCGAGAGGTGTGCCAGAGTTGTGCCAGAGTTCGGCCAGAGTTGTGCCAGAGGTGTGCTAGAGTTGTGCCAGAGTTGTGCTGGAGTTGTGCCCTAGTTGTTCCAGAGTAGTGCCAGAGTTGTGCCAGAGTTCGGCCAGAGTTGTGCCAGAGGTGTGCTAGAGTTGTGCCAGAGTTGTGCTGGAGTTGTGCCCTAGTTGTTCCAGAGTAGTGCCAGAGTTGTGCCAGAGTTCGGCCAGAGTTGTGCCAGAGGTGTGCTAGAGTTGTGCCAGAGTTGTGCTGGAGTTGTGCCCTAGTTGTTCCAGAGTAGTGCCAGAGTTGTGCCAGAGTTCGGCCAGAGTTGTGCCAGAGGTGTGCTAGAGTTGTGCCAGAGTTGTGCTGGAGTTGTGCCCTAGTTGTTCCAGAGTAGTGCCAGAGTTGTGCCAGAGTTCGGCCAGAGTTGTGCCAGAGGTGTGCTAGAGTTGTGCCAGAGTTGTGCTGGAGTTGTGCCCTAGTTGTTCCAGAGTAGTGCCAGAGTTGTGCCAGAGTTCGGCCAGAGTTGTGCCAGAGGTGTGCTAGAGTTGTGCCAGAGTTGTGCTGGAGTTGTGCCCTAGTTGTTCCAGAGTAGTGCCAGAGTTGTGCCAGAGTTCGGCCAGAGTTGTGCCAGAGGTGTGCTAGAGTTGTGCCAGAGTTGTGCTGGAGTTGTGCCCTAGTTGTTCCAGAGTAGTGCCAGAGTTGTGCCAGAGTTCGGCCAGAGTTGTGCCAGAGGTGTGCTAGAGTTGTGCCAGAGTTGTGCTGGAGTTGTGCCCTAGTTGTTCCAGAGTAGTGCCAGAGTTGTGCCAGAGTTCGGCCAGAGTTGTGCCAGAGGTGTGCTAGAGTTGTGCCAGAGTTGTGCTGGAGTTGTGCCCTAGTTGTTCCAGAGTAGTGCCAGAGTTGTGCCAGAGTTCGGCCAGAGTTGTGCCAGAGGTGTGCTAGAGTTGTGCCAGAGTTGTGCTGGAGTTGTGCCCTAGTTGTTCCAGAGTAGTGCCAGAGTTGTGCCAGAGTTCGGCCAGAGTTGTGCCAGAGGTGTGCTAGAGTTGTGCCAGAGTTGTGCTGGAGTTGTGCCCTAGTTGTTCCAGAGTAGTGCCAGAGTTGTGCCAGAGTTCGGCCAGAGTTGTGCCAGAGGTGTGCTAGAGTTGTGCCAGAGTTGTGCTGGAGTTGTGCCCTAGTTGTTCCAGAGTAGTGCCAGAGTTGTGCCAGAGTTCGGCCAGAGTTGTGCCAGAGGTGTGCTAGAGTTGTGCCAGAGTTGTGCTGGAGTTGTGCCCTAGTTGTTCCAGAGTAGTGCCAGAGTTGTGCCAGAGTTCGGCCAGAGTTGTGCCAGAGGTGTGCTAGAGTTGTGCCAGAGTTGTGCTGGAGTTGTGCCCTAGTTGTTCCAGAGTAGTGCCAGAGTTGTGCCAGAGTTCGGCCAGAGTTGTGCCAGAGGTGTGCTAGAGTTGTGCCAGAGTTGTGCTGGAGTTGTGCCCTAGTTGTTCCAGAGTAGTGCCAGAGTTGTGCCAGAGTTCGGCCAGAGTTGTGCCAGAGGTGTGCTAGAGTTGTGCCAGAGTTGTGCTGGAGTTGTGCCCTAGTTGTTCCAGAGTAGTGCCAGAGTTGTGCCAGAGTTCGGCCAGAGTTGTGCCAGAGGTGTGCTAGAGTTGTGCCAGAGTTGTGCTGGAGTTGTGCCCTAGTTGTTCCAGAGTAGTGCCAGAGTTGTGCCAGAGTTCGGCCAGAGTTGTGCCAGAGGTGTGCTAGAGTTGTGCCAGAGTTGTGCTGGAGTTGTGCCCTAGTTGTTCCAGAGTAGTGCCAGAGTTGTGCCAGAGTTCGGCCAGAGTTGTGCCAGAGGTGTGCTAGAGTTGTGCCAGAGTTGTGCTGGAGTTGTGCCCTAGTTGTTCCAGAGTAGTGCCAGAGTTGTGCCAGAGTTCGGCCAGAGTTGTGCCAGAGGTGTGCTAGAGTTGTGCCAGAGTTGTGCCAGCGTTGTGCCAGAGTTGTGCCAGAGTTGTGGCAGAGTTGTGCCAGAGTTGTGCCAGAGGTGTGCTAGAGTTGTGCCAGAGTTGTGCCAGAGTTGTGTCAGAGTTGTGCCAGAGTTTTTCCGAAGTTGTGCCAGAGTTGTGCCAGAGTTATGCCATAGTTGTGCCAGAGTTGTGCCAGGGTTGTGCCAGCGTTTTGCCAGAGTTCTCCCAGAGTTGTCCTGGATTTGTGCAACAGGCGTGCCAATGTTTTGCCAGAGTTGTGCCACAGTAGTGCCAAAGTTGTGCCAGAGTTATGCCAGAGATGTGCGAGAGTTTGGCCAGAGTTGTGCCAGAGTTGTGCCAAAGTTGTGATAGAGTTGTGCCAGAGTTGTGCCAAAATTATGCGAGAGTTGTCCCAGAGTTGTGCTGGATTTGTGCAACAGGCGTGCCAAAGTTGTTACATAGTTGTGCCACAGTTGTTCCAAAGTAGTGCCAGAGTTATACCAGAGCTGTGCAAGTGTTGGGCCAGAGTTGTGCCAGAGTTGTGCCAGAGTTGTGCCAGAGTTGTGCCAGAGTTGTGCCAGAGTTGTGCTAGAGTTGTGCCAAATGTTCACCATAGTTGTGCCAAAGTCGTGCCAGAGCTGTGCCACAGTTGTGCCAGAGTAGTGCCAGAGTTATGCCAGAGCTGTGCCAGTGTTGGGCCAGAGTTGTGCCAGAGTTGGGCCAAAGGTATGCCAGAGTTGTGCCAGAGTTCTGCCAGAGTTGAGCCAACGTTGTGCCATAGTTGTTCCAGAGGAGTGCCAGATTTGTGCCAGAGTTGTGCCAGAAATGTTCCAGAGTTGTTCCAGCGTTGTTCCAGAGTTGTGCCAGAGTTGTACCAGAGTTGTGCCAGAGTTGTACCAGAGTTGTGCCAGAGTTGTACCAGAGTTGTGCCAGAGTTGTACCAGAGTTGTGCCAGAGTTGTACCAGAGTTGTGCCAGAGTTGTACCAGAGTTGTGCCAGAGTTGTACCAGAGTTGTGCCAGAGTTGTACCAGAGTTGTGCCAGAGTTGTACCAGAGTTGTGCCAGAGTTGTACCAGAGTTGTGCCAGAGTTGTACCAGAGTTGTGCCAGAGTTGTACCAGAGTTGTGCCAGAGTTGTACCAGAGTTGTGCCAGAGTTGTACCAGAGTTGTGCCAGAGTTGTACCAGAGTTGTGCCAGAGTTGTACCAGAGTTGTGCCAGAGTTGTACCAGAGTTGTGCCAGAGTTGTACCAGAGTTGTGCCAGAGTTGTACCAGAGTTGTGCCAGAGTTGTACCAGAGTTGTGCCAGAGTTGTACCAGAGTTGTGCCAGAGTTGTACCAGAGTTGTGCCAGAGTTGTACCAGAGTTGTGCCAGAGTTGTACCAGAGTTGTGCCAGAGTTGTACCAGAGTTGTGCCAGAGTTGTACCAGAGTTGTGCCAGAGTTGTACCAGAGTTGTGCCAGAGTTGTACCAGAGTTGTGCCAGAGTTGTACCAGAGTTGTGCCAGAGTTGTACCAGAGTTGTGCCAGAGTTGTACCAGAGTTGTGCCAGAGTTGTACCAGAGTTGTGCCAGAGTTGTACCAGAGTTGTGCCAGAGTTGTACCAGAGTTGTGCCAGAGTTGTACCAGAGTTGTGCCAGAGTTGTACCAGAGTTGTGCCAGAGTTGTACCAGAGTTGTGCCAGAGTTGTACCAGAGTTGTGCCAGAGTTGTACCAGAGTTGTGCCAGAGTTGTACCAGAGTTGTGCCAGAGTTGTACCAGAGTTGTGCCAGAGTTGTACCAGAGTTGTGCCAGAGTTGTGCGAGTGTAGTGCCAGAGTTTTGCCATGGTTGTGCCAGAGTTGTGCCAGAGTTCTGCCAGAGTTGGGCCAAAGGTATGCCAGAGTTGTGCCAGAGTTTTTCCAAAGATGTGCCAGAGTTGTGCCAGGATGTGCAAGAGTTGTGCCAGAGTTGTGCCATAGTTGTGCCAGAGTTGTGCCGGATCTGTGCAATAGTTGTGCCAAAGGTGTGCCAGAGTAGTGCCATAGTTGTGCCGGATTTGTGCCACTGCTGTGCCAAATTTGTGCCAGAGTTGTGCCACAGTTGTGCCAAAATTGTGCCAAAGGTGTGCCAGAGTTATGCCAGAGTTGTGCAAGAGTTGTGCCAGACTTGTGCCAGAGATGAGCCGGAGTTTTGCCAGAGTAGTGCCAGAGTTGTGCCAGAGTTGTGCCAGAGTTGTGCCATAGTTGTGCCAGAGTTGTGCCAGAGTTGTGCCAGAGTTGTGCCAGAGTTGTGCCAGAGTTGTGCCAGAGTTGTGCCAGAGTTGTGCCAGAGTTGAGCTAGAATTGTGCTATAGTAGTGCCAGAGTAGTGCCAGAGTTGTGCCAGAGTTGTGCCAGAGTTGTGCCATAGCTGTGCCAGAGTTATGCAAGAGTTGTACCAGAGTTGTGCCAGAGTTGTGCCAGAAATGTTCCAAAGTTGTTCCAGCGTTGTTCCAGAGTTGTGCCATAGTTGTGCCAGAGTAGTGCCAGAGTTGTGCCAGGGTTGTGCCAGAGATGTGCCAGAGTTGTGCCAAAGTTGTGCCAGAGTTGTGCCAGAGTAGTGCCAGAGTTGTCCTAGAGTTGTGCTGGATTTGTGCAACAGTCGTGTCAAAGTTGTGCCAGAGTTGTGCCATAGTTGTGCCAGAGTTGTGCCAGAGTTATGCCAGAGTTTTTCCAGAGTTCCGCCAGAGTTGTACCAAAGTTGTGCGAGAGTTGTGCCAGGGTTGTGCCAGAGTTGTGCCAGATTTGTGCGGAATTTTCGCCACAATTGTGCCAAAGTCGTTCCAGAGCTGTGCCACAGTTGTGCCAGAGTTGTGCCAGAGTTATGCCATAGTTGTGCCATAGCTATGCCAGAGTTGTGCCAGAGTTGTGCCAGAGTTGTGCCAGAGTTGTGCCAGATTTGTGCCAGAGTTGTCCCCGAGTTGTGCGAAAGTTGTGCCAGAGTTTTGCCATAGTTGTGCCATATGTGTGCCCGAGTTGAACCAGAGTTGGGCCAAAGCTATGCCAGAGTTGTGCCAGAGTTGTTCCAGAGATGTGCCAGAGTTGTGCCAGAGACGTGCCAGAGTTGTGCCAGAGTTGTGCCATAGTTGTGCCAGAGTTGTGCCGGATTTATGCCAGAGTTGAGCCAAAGTTGTGCCAGAGTTGTGCCACAGTTATGCCAGAATTGTGCCAAAGGTGTGCCAGAGTTATGCCAGACTTGTGCGAGAGTTGTGCCAGAGTTGTGCCTAAGTTGAGAAAGATTTGTGCCAGAGTAGTGCCCGAGTTGTGCCAGAGTTGTGCCAGAGTTGCGCCAGAATTCTGCCATAGTTGTGCCAGAGTTTTGCCAGAGTTTTGCCAGAGTTGTGCCAGAGTTGTGTCAGAGTTGAGCCGGAGTTGTGCTAGAGGAGTGCCAGAGTTGTGTCAGAGTTGTGCCAGAGTTGTGCCATAGTTATGCCAGAGTTGTAACAGAGTTGTGCCAGAGTTGTGCCAGAGTTGTTTCAGAGTTGTTTCAGAGTTGTGCCACAGTTGTGCCAAAGTCGTTCCAGAGTTGTGCCATAGTTGTGTCATAGTTGTGCCAAACTTGTACCAAAGTTGTGCCAGAGTTGTGCCAGAGTTGTGCCAGAGTTGTGCCAGAGTTGTGCCAGAGTTGTGCCAGTGTTGTGTCAGAGTTGTTCAAGAGTTATGCCACAGTTGTGCCAAAGTCGTGCCAGAGTTGTGCCAGGGTTGTGCCAGAGTTTTGCCAGAGTTGTGCCAGATTTGTGCCAGAGTTGTGCAAGAGTTGTGCCAGAGTTGTGCCAGAGTTGTGCCAGAGTTGTGCCAGATTGTGCCAGAGTTGTGCCAGAGTTGTGCCAGAGTTGTGCCAGAGTTGTGCCAGAGTTGTGCGAGAGTTGTGCCAGAGTTATGCCAGAGTTGTGCCAGAGTTCCGCCAGAGTTGTGCCAGAGTTGTCCCAGAGTTGTGCCAGAGTTATGCCAGAGTTGTGCCAGAGTTCCGCCAGAGTTGTGCCAGAGTTGTCCCAGAGTTGTGCCAGAGTTATGCCAGAGTTGTGCCAGAGTTCCGCCAGAGTTGTGCCAGAGTTGTCCCAGAGTTGTGCCAGAGTTATGCCAGAGTTGTGCCAGAGTTCCGCCAGAGTTGTGCCAGAGTTGTCCCAGAGTTGTGCCAGAGTTATGCCAGAGTTGTGCCAGAGTTCCGCCAGAGTTGTGCCAGAGTTGTCCCAGAGTTGTGCCAGAGTTATGCCAGAGTTGTGCCAGAGTTCCGCCAGAGTTGTGCCAGAGTTGTCCCAGAGTTGTGCCAGAGTTATGCCAGAGTTGTGCCAGAGTTCCGCCAGAGTTGTGCCAGAGTTGTCCCAGAGTTGTGCCAGAGTTATGCCAGAGTTGTGCCAGAGTTCCGCCAGAGTTGTGCCAGAGTTGTCCCAGAGTTGTGCCAGAGTTATGCCAGAGTTGTGCCAGAGTTCCGCCAGAGTTGTGCCAGAGTTGTCCCAGAGTTGTGCCAGAGTTATGCCAGAGTTGTGCCAGAGTTCCGCCAGAGTTGTGCCAGAGTTGTCCCAGAGTTGTGCCAGAGTTATGCCAGAGTTGTGCCAGAGTTCCGCCAGAGTTGTGCCAGAGTTGTCCCAGAGTTGTGCCAGAGTTATGCCAGAGTTGTGCCAGAGTTCCGCCAGAGTTGTGCCAGAGTTGTCCCAGAGTTGTGCCAGAGTTATGCCAGAGTTGTGCCAGAGTTCCGCCAGAGTTGTGCCAGAGTTGTCCCAGAGTTGTGCCAGAGTTATGCCAGAGTTGTGCCAGAGTTCCGCCAGAGTTGTGCCAGAGTTGTCCCAGAGTTGTGCCAGAGTTATGCCAGAGTTGTGCCAGAGTTCCGCCAGAGTTGTGCCAGAGTTGTCCCAGAGTTGTGCCAGAGTTATGCCAGAGTTGTGCCAGAGTTCCGCCAGAGTTGTGCCAGAGTTGTCCCAGAGTTGTGCCAGAGTTATGCCAGAGTTGTGCCAGAGTTCCGCCAGAGTTGTGCCAGAGTTGTCCCAGAGTTGTGCCAGAGTTATGCCAGAGTTGTGCCAGAGTTCCGCCAGAGTTGTGCCAGAGTTGTCCCAGAGTTGTGCCAGAGTTATGCCAGAGTTGTGCCAGAGTTCCGCCAGAGTTGTGCCAGAGTTGTCCCAGAGTTGTGCCAGAGTTATGCCAGAGTTGTGCCAGAGTTGTGCCAGAGTTGTGCCAGAGTTGTGCCAGAGTTGTGCCAGAGTTGAACCACAGTTGTGCCATTGCTGTGCCAGAGTTGTGCTAGAATTGTTCCAGAGTTGTTCTAGAGGTATGCCAGAGTTCTGCCAGAGTAGTGCCAGAGTTGTGCCAGAGTTGTGCGAGGGTTGTGCCAGAGGAGTGCAAGAGTTGTACCAAATTCCTGCCAGAGTTGTGCCAGAGTTGTGCCAAAGTTCTGCCAGAGTTGTCCCAGAGTTGTGCTGGATTTGTGCAACAGTCGTGTCAAAGTTGTGCCAGAGTTGTGCCACAGTTTTGCCAAAGTTGTGCCAAAGTTATGCCAGAGTTGTGCCAGAGTTCCGCCAGAGTTGTGCCAGAGTTGTGCCAGAATTGTGCCAGAGTTCTGCCAGAGCTGTGCCAAAGTTGTGCCAGAGTTGTGCTGAATTTTTGCCACACTTGTGCCAAAGTCGTGCCAGAGCTGTGCCACAGTTGTGCCAGAGTTTTGCCAGAGTTGTGCCAGAGTTGTGCCAGAGTTATGCCAGAGTTGTGCCAGAGTTGTGCCAGGGTTGTGCCAGAGTTGTGCCAGAGTTGTGCCAGAAATGTGCCAAAGTTGTGCCAGAGTTGTGCCAGAGTTGTGCTGAATTTTTGCCACACTTGTGCCAAAGTCGTGCCAGAGCTGTGCCACAGTTGTGCCAGAGTTTTGCCAGAGTTGTGCCAGAGTTCTGCCAGTGTTGTGCCAGAGTTGTGCCAGAGATTTGCCAGAGTTGTGTCAGAGTTGTGCCAGAGTTGTGCCAGAGTTCTGCCTGAGGTTTTCCAGAGTTGTGCCAGAGTTGTGCCAGAGTTGTGCGAGAGTTGTGCCAGAGTTGTGCCAGAGTTGTGCCGGAGTTGTGCCAGAGTTGTGCCAGAGTTGTGCCACGGTTGTGCCATAGTTGTGCCAGAGTTGTGCCAGAGTTGTGCCAGGGTTGTGCCAGAGTTGTGCCAGAGTTGTGCCAGAAATGTGCCAAAGTTGTGCCAGAGTTGTGCCAGAGTTGTGCTGAATTTTTGCCACACTTGTGCCAAAGTCGTGCCAGAGCTGTGCCACAGTTGTGCCAGAGTTTTGCCAGAGTTGTGCCAGAGTTCTGCCAGTGTTGTGCCAGAGTTGTGCCAGAGATTTGCCAGAGTTGTGTCAGAGTTGTGCCAGAGTTGTGCCAGAGTTCTGCCTGAGGTTTTCCAGAGTTGTGCCAGAGTTGTGCCAGAGTTGTGCGAGAGTTGTGCCAGAGTTGTGCCAGAGTTGTGCCGGAGTTGTGCCAGAGTTGTGCCAGAGTTGTGCCACGGTTGTGCCATAGTTGTGCCAGAGTTGTGCCAGAGTTGTGCCAGGGTTGTGCCAGAGTTGTGCCAGAGTTGTGCCAGAAATGTGCCAAAGTTGTGCCAGAGTTGTGCCAGAGTTGTGCTGAATTTTTGCCACACTTGTGCCAAAGTCGTGCCAGAGCTGTGCCACAGTTGTGCCAGAGTTTTGCCAGAGTTGTGCCAGAGTTCTGCCAGTGTTGTGCCAGAGTTGTGCCAGAGATTTGCCAGAGTTGTGTCAGAGTTGTGCCAGAGTTGTGCCAGAGTTCTGCCTGAGGTTTTCCAGAGTTGTGCCAGAGTTGTGCCAGAGTTGTGCGAGAGTTGTGCCAGAGTTGTGCCAGAGTTGTGCCGGAGTTGTGCCAGAGTTGTGCCAGAGTTGTGCCACGGTTGTGCCATAGTTGTGCCAGAGTTGTGCCAGAGTTGTGCCAGGGTTGTGCCAGAGTTGTGCCAGAGTTGTGCCAGAAATGTGCCAAAGTTGTGCCAGAGTTGTGCCAGAGTTGTGCTGAATTTTTGCCACACTTGTGCCAAAGTCGTGCCAGAGCTGTGCCACAGTTGTGCCAGAGTTTTGCCAGAGTTGTGCCAGAGTTCTGCCAGTGTTGTGCCAGAGTTGTGCCAGAGATTTGCCAGAGTTGTGTCAGAGTTGTGCCAGAGTTGTGCCAGAGTTCTGCCTGAGGTTTTCCAGAGTTGTGCCAGAGTTGTGCCAGAGTTGTGCGAGAGTTGTGCCAGAGTTGTGCCAGAGTTGTGCCGGAGTTGTGCCAGAGTTGTGCCAGAGTTGTGCCACGGTTGTGCCATAGTTGTGCCAGAGTTGTGCCAGAGTTGTGCCAGGGTTGTGCCAGAGTTGTGCCAGAGTTGTGCCAGAAATGTGCCAAAGTTGTGCCAGAGTTGTGCCAGAGTTGTGCTGAATTTTTGCCACACTTGTGCCAAAGTCGTGCCAGAGCTGTGCCACAGTTGTGCCAGAGTTTTGCCAGAGTTGTGCCAGAGTTCTGCCAGTGTTGTGCCAGAGTTGTGCCAGAGATTTGCCAGAGTTGTGTCAGAGTTGTGCCAGAGTTGTGCCAGAGTTCTGCCATAGTTGTGATAGAGTTGTGCCAGAGTTGTGCCAAAATTGTGCGAGAGTTTTCCCAGAGTTGTGCTGGATTTGTGCAACAGGCGTGCCAAAGTTGTTCCATAGTTGTGCCACAGTTGTTCCAAAGTAGTGCCAGAGTTATACCAGAGCTATGCGAGTGTTGGGCCAGAGTTGTGCCAGAGTTGTGCCAGAGTTGTGCCAGAGTTGTGCCAGAGTTGTGCTAGAGTTGTGCCAAATGTTCACCACAGTTGTGCCAAAGTCGTGCCAGAGCTGTGCCACAGTTGTGCCAGAGTTATGCCATAGTTGTGCCATAGTTATGCCATTGTTGTGCCAGAGTTGTGCCAGAGTTGTGCCAGAATTGTGCCAGAGTTGTGCGAAAGTTGTGCCAGAGTTGTTCCAGAGTTGTGCCAGAGTTGTGCCAGATTTTTGCCAGAGTTGTGCCATAGTTTTGCCAGAGTTGTGCCAGAGTTCTGCCAGAGTTGTGCCTGAGTTGTACCAGAGACTTGCCAGAGTTGTGCCAGAATTGTGCTATAGTTGTGCCAGAGTTGTGCCGGAGTAGAGCCAGAGTTGTGCCAGAGTAGTCCCAGAGTTGTGCCAGAGTAGTCCCAGAGTTGTGCCAGAGTAGTCCCAGAGTTGTGCCAGAGTAGTCCCAGAGTTGTGCCAGAGTAGTCCCAGAGTTGTGCCAGAGTAGTCCCAGAGTTGTGCCAGAGTAGTCCCAGAGTTGTGCCAGAGTAGTCCCAGAGTTGTGCCAGAGTAGTCCCAGAGTTGTGCCAGAGTAGTCCCAGAGTTGTGCCAGAGTAGTCCCAGAGTTGTGCCAGAGTAGTCCCAGAGTTGTGCCAGAGTAGTCCCAGAGTTGTGCCAGAGTAGTCCCAGAGTTGTGCCAGAGTAGTCCCAGAGTTGTGCCAGAGTAGTCCCAGAGTTGTGCCAGAGTAGTCCCAGAGTTGTGCCAGAGTAGTCCCAGAGTTGTGCCAGAGTAGTCCCAGAGTTGTGCCAGAGTAGTCCCAGAGTTGTGCCAGAGTAGTCCCAGAGTTGTGCCAGAGTAGTCCCAGAGTTGTGCCAGAGTAGTCCCAGAGTTGTGCCAGAGTAGTCCCAGAGTTGTGCCAGAGTAGTCCCAGAGTTGTGCCAGAGTAGTCCCAGAGTTGTGCCAGAGTAGTCCCAGAGTTGTGCCAGAGTAGTCCCAGAGTTGTGCCAGAGTAGTCCCAGAGTTGTGCCAGAGTAGTCCCAGAGTTGTGCCAGAGTAGTCCCAGAGTTGTGCCAGAGTAGTCCCAGAGTTGTGCCAGAGTAGTCCCAGAGTTGTGCCAGAGTAGTCCCAGAGTTGTGCCAGAGTAGTCCCAGAGTTGTGCCAGAGTAGTCCCAGAGTTGTGCCAGAGTAGTCCCAGAGTTGTGCCAGAGTAGTCCCAGAGTTGTGCCAGAGTAGTCCCAGAGTTGTGCCAGAGTAGTCCCAGAGTTGTGCCAGAGTAGTCCCAGAGTTGTGCCAGAGTAGTCCCAGAGTTGTGCCAGAGTAGTCCCAGAGTTGTGCCAGAGTAGTCCCAGAGTTGTGCCAGAGTAGTCCCAGAGTTGTGCCAGAGTAGTCCCAGAGTTGTGCCAGAGTAGTCCCAGAGTTGTGCCAGAGTAGTCCCAGAGTTGTGCCAGAGTAGTCCCAGAGTTGTGCCAGAGTAGTCCCAGAGTTGTGCCAGAGTAGTCCCAGAGTTGTGCCAGAGTAGTCCCAGAGTTGTGCCAGAGTAGTCCCAGAGTTGTGCCAGAGTAGTCCCAGAGTTGTGCCAGAGTAGTCCCAGAGTTGTGCCAGAGTAGTCCCAGAGTTGTGCCAGAGTAGTCCCAGAGTTGTGCCAGAGTAGTCCCAGAGTTGTGCCAGAGTAGTCCCAGAGTTGTGCCAGAGTAGTCCCAGAGTTGTGCCAGAGTAGTCCCAGAGTTGTGCCAGAGTAGTCCCAGAGTTGTGCCAGAGTAGTCCCAGAGTTGTGCCAGAGTAGTCCCAGAGTTGTGCCAGAGTAGTCCCAGAGTTGTGCCAGAGTAGTCCCAGAGTTGTGCCAGAGTAGTCCCAGAGTTGTGCCAGAGTAGTCCCAGAGTTGTGCCAGAGTAGTCCCAGAGTTGTGCCAGAGTAGTCCCAGAGTTGTGCCAGAGTAGTCCCAGAGTTGTGCCAGAGTAGTCCCAGAGTTGTGCCAGAGTAGTCCCAGAGTTGTGCCAGAGTAGTCCCAGAGTTGTGCCAGAGTAGTCCCAGAGTTGTGCCAGAGTAGTCCCAGAGTTGTGCCAGAGTAGTCCCAGAGTTGTGCCAGAGTAGTCCCAGAGTTGTGCCAGAGTAGTCCCAGAGTTGTGCCAGAGTAGTCCCAGAGTTGTGCCAGAGTAGTCCCAGAGTTGTGCCAGAGTAGTCCCAGAGTTGTGCCAGAGTAGTCCCAGAGTTGTGCCAGAGTAGTCCCAGAGTTGTGCCAGAGTAGTCCCAGAGTTGTGCCAGAGTAGTCCCAGAGTTGTGCCAGAGTAGTCCCAGAGTTGTGCCAGAGTAGTCCCAGAGTTGTGCCAGAGTAGTCCCAGAGTTGTGCCAGAGTAGTCCCAGAGTTGTGCCAGAGTAGTCCCAGAGTTGTGCCAGAGTAGTCCCAGAGTTGTGCCAGAGTAGTCCCAGAGTTGTGCCAGAGTAGTCCCAGAGTTGTGCCAGAGTAGTCCCAGAGTTGTGCCAGAGTAGTCCCAGAGTTGTGCCAGAGTAGTCCCAGAGTTGTGCCAGAGTAGTCCCAGAGTTGTGCCAGAGTAGTCCCAGAGTTGTGCCAGAGTAGTCCCAGAGTTGTGCCAGAGTAGTCCCAGAGTTGTGCCAGAGTAGTCCCAGAGTTGTGCCAGAGTAGTCCCAGAGTTGTGCCAGAGTAGTCCCAGAGTTGTGCCAGAGTAGTCCCAGAGTTGTGCCAGAGTAGTCCCAGAGTTGTGCCAGAGTAGTCCCAGAGTTGTGCCAGAGTAGTCCCAGAGTTGTGCCAGAGTAGTCCCAGAGTTGTGCCAGAGTAGTCCCAGAGTTGTGCCAGAGTAGTCCCAGAGTTGTGCCAGAGTAGTCCCAGAGTTGTGCCAGAGTAGTCCCAGAGTTGTGCCAGAGTAGTCCCAGAGTTGTGCCAGAGTAGTCCCAGAGTTGTGCCAGAGTAGTCCCAGAGTTGTGCCAGAGTAGTCCCAGAGTTGTGCCAGAGTAGTCCCAGAGTTGTGCCAGAGTAGTCCCAGAGTTGTGCCAGAGTAGTCCCAGAGTTGTGCCAGAGTAGTCCCAGAGTTGTGCCAGAGTAGTCCCAGAGTTGTGCCAGAGTAGTCCCAGAGTTGTGCCAGAGTAGTCCCAGAGTTGTGCCAGAGTAGTCCCAGAGTTGTGCCAGAGTAGTCCCAGAGTTGTGCCAGAGTAGTCCCAGAGTTGTGCCAGAGTAGTCCCAGAGTTGTGCCAGAGTAGTCCCAGAGTTGTGCCAGAGTAGTCCCAGAGTTGTGCCAGAGTAGTCCCAGAGTTGTGCCAGAGTAGTCCCAGAGTTGTGCCAGAGTAGTCCCAGAGTTGTGCCAGAGTAGTCCCAGAGTTGTGCCAGAGTAGTCCCAGAGTTGTGCCAGAGTAGTCCCAGAGTTGTGCCAGAGTAGTCCCAGAGTTGTGCCAGAGTAGTCCCAGAGTTGTGCCAGAGTAGTCCCAGAGTTGTGCCAGAGTAGTCCCAGAGTTGTGCCAGAGTAGTCCCAGAGTTGTGCCAGAGTAGTCCCAGAGTTGTGCCAGAGTAGTCCCAGAGTTGTGCCAGAGTAGTCCCAGAGTTGTGCCAGAGTAGTCCCAGAGTTGTGCCAGAGTAGTCCCAGAGTTGTGCCAGAGTAGTCCCAGAGTTGTGCCAGAGTAGTCCCAGAGTTGTGCCAGAGTAGTCCCAGAGTTGTGCCAGAGTAGTCCCAGAGTTGTGCCAGAGTAGTCCCAGAGTTGTGCCAGAGTAGTCCCAGAGTTGTGCCAGAGTAGTCCCAGAGTTGTGCCAGAGTAGTCCCAGAGTTGTGCCAGAGTAGTCCCAGAGTTGTGCCAGAGTAGTCCCAGAGTTGTGCCAGAGTAGTCCCAGAGTTGTGCCAGAGTAGTCCCAGAGTTGTGCCAGAGTAGTCCCAGAGTTGTGCCAGAGTAGTCCCAGAGTTGTGCCAGAGTAGTCCCAGAGTTGTGCCAGAGTAGTCCCAGAGTTGTGCCAGAGTAGTCCCAGAGTTGTGCCAGAGTAGTCCCAGAGTTGTGCCAGAGTAGTCCCAGAGTTGTGCCAGAGTAGTCCCAGAGTTGTGCCAGAGTAGTCCCAGAGTTGTGCCAGAGTAGTCCCAGAGTTGTGCCAGAGTAGTCCCAGAGTTGTGCCAGAGTAGTCCCAGAGTTGTGCCAGAGTAGTCCCAGAGTTGTGCCAGAGTAGTCCCAGAGTTGTGCCAGAGTAGTCCCAGAGTTGTGCCAGAGTAGTCCCAGAGTTGTGCCAGAGTAGTCCCAGAGTTGTGCCAGAGTAGTCCCAGAGTTGTGCCAGAGTAGTCCCAGAGTTGTGCCAGAGTAGTCCCAGAGTTGTGCCAGAGTTGTACCATTGTTGTGCCAGAGTTGTGCCAGAATGTGCCAGATTTGTGCCAGAGTTGTGCCACTGTTGTGTCAAAGTTGTGCCAGAGTTGTGCCAGAGTTGTGCTAGAGTTGTGCCAGAGTTTTGGCAGAGTTGTGGCAGAGTTGTGCCAGAGTTGTGCCTGAGTTGTGCGGGAGTTGTGCCATATTTGTGCCAGAGTTGTGCCAGAATTGTGCCAGAGTTGTGACAAAGTTGTGCCAGAGTTGGACCAGAGTGGTGCCAGAATTTTCGCAGAGTTGTGCCAGAGTTGTACCAGAGGTGTGCCAGTGTCGTGCCAGGAATTTGCCATGATTGTGCCACAGTTGTGCCAGAAATGTGCCAGGTTTGTGCCAGAGTCGTGCCATAGTTGTGCCAGAGTTGTTCCAGAGTGGTACCAGAGTTGTGCCATAGTTGTGCCACAGTTGTGCAACAGTTGTGCCAGTGTTGTGCCTGAGTTGTGCCAGAGTTGTGCCAGAGTTGTGCCGGAGTTGAGCAAGATTTGTGCCAGAGTTGTGCCAGAGTTGTGCCAGAGTTGTGCGAGAGCTGTGCCAGAGTTATGCCAAAGTTGTGCCAGAGTTGTGCCAGAGTTGTTCTAGAGCTGTGCCAGAGTAGTGCCAGAGTTCTGCCAGAGTTGTGCCAGAGTTGTGCCAGAGATGTGCCACTGTTGTGCCACAGTTGTGCCAGAGTTGTTCCAGATTTGTGCCAGAGTTGGGACAGAGTTTTGCCACAGTTTTGCCAGATTTGTGCCGGAGCTGTGCCACAGTTGTGCCAAAGGTGTGCCAGAGTTCTCCCAGAGATAAGCCAGAGTTGTGCCAGCGTTGTGGCAGAGTTGTGCGAGGGTTGTGCAAGAGTTGTGCCACAGTTTTGCCAGAGTTGTGCCAGAGTTGTGCCAGAGCTTTGCTAGAGTTATGCCAAATTTGTACCAGAGTTGTGCCAGAGTTGTGCCAGAGTTGTGCCAGAGTATTGCCAGAGTTGTGCCAGAGTTGTGCCAGAGTTGTGCCAGAGATGTGCCAGAGTTGTGCCAGAGTTGTGCCAGATTTGTGCCAGATTTGTGCCACAGTTGGGACAGAGTTGTGCCAGAGTTTTGCCAGAGTTGTGCCAGAGTAGTGCCAGAGTTGTGCCAGAGTTGTGCCAGAGTTGTGCCAGATTTGTGCCAGATTTTTGCCAGGGCTGTGCCAGAGTTGTGCCAGAGATGGGCCAGAGTTGTGGCAGAGTTGTGGCAGAGTTGTGCCAGAGTTGTGGCAGAGTTGTGCCAGAGTTTTGCCATAGTTGTGCCAGAATTGTGCCATGGATGTGCCAGTGTTGTGCCAGAGTTGTGCCAGAGTTGTGCCAGATTTGTGCAAGTCTTGTTCCAGATTTCTGCCACAGTTGTGCTAAAGTTGTGCCAGTGTTGTGCCACAGTTGTGCCAGAGATGTGCCAGAGTCATGCCAGAATTGTGCCAGAGTTGTGCCAGCGTTGTCCCATAGTTGTACCAGTGTTGTGCCAGAGTTGTTCCAGAGTTGTGCCAGAGTTCTGGCAGAGTTGTGCCAGAGTTGTGCCAGAGTTGTACCATCGTTGTGCCAGAGTTGTGCCAGAATTGTGCCAGATTTGTGCCAGAGTTGTGCCAGAGTTGTGTCAAAGTTGTGCGAGAATTGTGCCAGAGTTGTGCAAATGTTGTGCCAGAGTTGTGCCAGAATTGTACCAGAGTTGTGCCAGAGTTTTGCCAGAGATGTTCCAGAGTTGTGCCAGAGTTGTGCCAGAGTTGTGCCAGAGTTGTGCCAGAGTTGTGCCAGAGTTGTGCCAGAGTTGTGCCAGAGTTGTGCCAGAGTTATGCCAGAGGTGTGCCAGAGTTGTGCCAGAGGTGTGCCAGAGTTGTGTCAGAGTAGTGCCAGAGTTTTGCCAGAGTTGTGCCAGAGTTGTGCCAGAGTTATGCCAGAGTTGTGCCAGAGATGTGCCAGGGTTGTGCCAGAGTTTTGCCAGAGTTGTCCCAGAGTTGTGCTGGATTTGTGCAACAGGCGTGCCAAAGTTGTGCCAGAGTTGTGCCACAGTTGTGCCAAAGTGGTGCCAGGGTTATGCCAGAGACGTGCGAGAGTTTGGCCAGAGTTGTGCCAGAGTTGTGCCATAGTTGTGCCAGAGTTGTGCCAGAGTTGTGCTAAAATTGTGCTAGAGTTGTCCCAGAGTTGTGCTGGATTTGTGCAACAGGCGTGCCAAAGTTGTGCCACAGTTGTGCCACAGTTCTTCCAAAGTTGTGTCAAAGTTATGCCAGAGCTGTGCGAGTGTTGGGCCTGAGTTGTGCCAGAGGTGTGCCAGAGTTGTGCCAGAGTTGTGCCAGAGTTGTGCCAGAGTTGTGCCAAATGTTCGGCTCAGTTGTGCCAAAGTCGTGCCAGAGCTGTGCCACAGTTGTGCCGGAGTTATGCCATAGTTGTGCCATTGTTATGCCATAGTTGTGCCAGAGTTGTGCCAGATTTGTGCCAGAATTGTGCCAGAGTTGTGCCAAAGTTGTGCCAGAGTTGTTCCAGAGTTGTGCCAGAGTTGTGCCAGATTTTTGCCAGAGTTGTGCCATAGTTGTGCCAGAGATGTTCCAGAGTTGTGCCAGAGTTGTTTTAGAGTTGTGCCAGAGTTGTGCCAGAGTTGTGGCAGAGTTGTGCCAGAGTTGTGCCAGAGTTGTCCCAGAATTGTGCTAGATTTGTGCAACAGTTGTGCCAAAATTGTGCCAGAGTTGTGCCACAGTTGTGCCAGAGTTGGGCCAGAGTTGTGCCGTATTTTTGCCACAGTTGTGCCAAAGTCGTGCCAGAGCTGTGCCACAGTTGTGCCACAATTGCGCCAGAGTCATGCCATAGTTGTGCCACAGTTATGCCAGAGTTGTGCAAGAGTTGTGCCAGAGTTGTGCCAGACTTGTGCGAGAGTTGTGCAAGAGTTGTGCCAGAGTTGTGCCAGACTTGTGCGAGAGTTGTGCAAGAGTTGTGCCAGAGTTGTGCCAGACTTGTGCGAGAGTTGTGCAAGAGTTGTGCCAGAGTTGTGCCAGACTTGTGCGAGAGTTGTGCAAGAGTTGTGCCAGAGTTGTGCCAGACTTGTGCGAGAGTTGTGCAAGAGTTGTGCCAGAGTTGTGCCAGACTTGTGCGAGAGTTGTGCAAGAGTTGTGCCAGAGTTGTGCCAGACTTGTGCGAGAGTTGTGCAAGAGTTGTGCCAGAGTTGTGCCAGACTTGTGCGAGAGTTGTGCAAGAGTTGTGCCAGAGTTGTGCCAGACTTGTGCGAGAGTTGTGCAAGAGTTGTGCCAGAGTTGTGCCAGACTTGTGCGAGAGTTGTGCAAGAGTTGTGCCAGAGTTGTGCCAGACTTGTGCGAGAGTTGTGCAAGAGTTGTGCCAGAGTTGTGCCAGACTTGTGCGAGAGTTGTGCAAGAGTTGTGCCAGAGTTGTGCCAGACTTGTGCGAGAGTTGTGCAAGAGTTGTGCCAGAGTTGTGCCAGACTTGTGCGAGAGTTGTGCAAGAGTTGTGCCAGAGTTGTGCCAGACTTGTGCGAGAGTTGTGCAAGAGTTGTGCCAGAGTTGTGCCAGACTTGTGCGAGAGTTGTGCAAGAGTTGTGCCAGAGTTGTGCCAGACTTGTGCGAGAGTTGTGCAAGAGTTGTGCCAGAGTTGTGCCAGACTTGTGCGAGAGTTGTGCAAGAGTTGTGCCAGAGTTGTGCCAGACTTGTGCGAGAGTTGTGCAAGAGTTGTGCCAGAGTTGTGCCAGACTTGTGCGAGAGTTGTGCAAGAGTTGTGCCAGAGTTGTGCCAGAGTTGTGCCACAGTTGTGCCAGAGTTGTGCCAGAGGTGTTCCAGAGTTGTGCCAGAGTTGTGCCAGAGTTGTGCCAGACTTGTGCCAGAGTTGAGCTGGAGTTGTGCCAGAGTAGTGCCAGAGTTGTGCCAGATTTGTGCAAGAGTTGTACCATGGTTGTGCCAGAGTTATGCCAGAGTTGTGCCAGAGTTGTGCTAGAGTTGTGCCAGAGTTGAGCTGGAGTTGTGCTATAGTAGTGCCAGAGTAGTGCTAGAGTTGTGCCCGAGTTGTGCCAGAGTTGTGCCATAGTTGTGCCAGAGTTATGCCAGAGTTGTGCCACAGTTGTGCCAGAGTTGTGCCAGAAATGTTACAAAGTTGTTCCAGAGTTGTGCAAGAGTTGTGCCATAGTTGGGCCAGAGTAGTGCCAGAGTTGTGCCAGGGTTGTGCCAGAGATGTGCCAGAGTTGTGCCAGAGTTGTGCCAGAGTTGTCCCAGAGTTGTGCTGGATTTGTGCAACAGTCGTGTCAAAGTTGTGCCAGAGTTGTGCCAGAGATGTGCCAGAGTTGTGCCAGAGTTGTGCCAGAGTTGTCCCAGAGTTGTGCTGGATTTGTGCAACAGTCGTGTCAAAGTTGTGCCAGAGTTGTGACATAGTTGTGCCAAAGTTGTGCCAGTGTTATGCCAGAGTTCTTCCAGAGTTCCGCCAGAGTTGTACCAGAGTTGTGCCAGAGTTGTGCCAGAGTTGTGCCAGAGTTGTGCCAGATTTCTGCCGAATTTTTCCCACACTTGTGCCAAAGTCGTTCAGAGCTGTGCCACAGTTAAGGGTGTACACGAGTCCAGACTCTCGAGTCTGGACCCAGACTCGGACTCGCGAGTCCGAGTCAAGGTCCAGACTCGGACTCGCGAGTCTGGGCTGAGACTCGCGAGTCCACGGACTCGCGAGTCCAAGGCACTCAGACTCGCGAATCCGGTGAAAAAAACTCATGAGTCTGTGGAAGAACAGACAACCAAATAGCCATTTCTTCTCTCCTATTCACATTTTTTGTTCCTCATGTCATCAAGCATGCATATACATGCATGAAATGAGTCCATTCAGTAATTTTTATTGTATTTTAGCATTGTGACTACAATATTCTGCCCCCTCCATACTTTCATGAGAGCTCCGCTTGGACTCTCGAGTCCGAGTCGAGTCTGGGACCCTGGACTCGGACTCGCGAGTCTGGGTGTGGACTTGGACTCGCGAGTCTGACTCGCGAGTCTTAGCTTTTGGTGAACACCCTTAGCCACAGTTGTGCCAGAGTTGTGCCAGAGTTATGCCATAGTTGTGCCATAGTTATGCCAGAGTTGTGCCAGAGTTGTGCCAGAGTTGTGCCAGAGTTGTGCCAGATTTGTGCCAGAGTTGTCCCAGAGTTGTGCCAGAGTAGTGCTAGAGTTTTGGCATAGTTGTGCCAGAGTTGTGCCCGAGTTGGGCCAGAGTTGGCCCAAAGCTATGCCAGAGTTGTGCCAGAGTTGTTCCAGAGATGTGCCAGAGTTGTGCCAGAGACGTGCCAGAGTTGTGCCAGAGTTGTGCCATAGTTGTGCCAGAGTTGTGCCGGATTTATGCCAAAGTTGTGCCAAAGTTGTGCCTGAGTTGTGCCACAGTTATGCCAGAATTGTGCCAAAGGTGTGCCAGAGTTATGCCAGACTTGTGCGAGAGTTGTGCCAGAGTTGTGCCTGAATTGAGCAAGATTTGTGCCAGAGTAGTGCCA
>SZWC01002412.1:113116-123976 GCA_023375785.1 Penium margaritaceum
CAGAGTTGTGCCAGAGTTGTGCCAGAGTTGTGCCAGAGTTGTGCCAGAGTTTTGCCAGAGTTGTGCCAGAGTTGTGCCAGAGTTGTGCCAGAGTTGTTCCAGAGTTGTGCCAGAGTTGGTTTCTGTGACCCGGCATTGGTTTCTGTGACCCATCTTTGGTTTCCGTGACTCGGCTTTGGAATCGGTATGCCGGCTTGCTTCCTGTGACCCGGTTTTGGTTTCTTTGGACCGGCTTTGGTTTCTGTGACCTCACTTTGGTTTCTGTGACCAGGCTTTGGTTGCTGTACCCGCTTGGTTTCTGTAACCCGGCTTTGGTTTTTGTGAACCGGCTTTGGTTTTTCTGACCCGGCTTTGGTTTCTGTGACCCGCTTTGCTTTCTATGACCTGGCTTTTGTTTCTGTAACCTGGGTTTGGTTTCAATGACCCCGCTTTGGTTTCTGTGACCCGCCTTTGTTTTCTGTGTCCCAGCTTTGATGTCTGTGACCTGGCGTTGGTTTTTGTCACGCGGCTTTGGATTCTGTAACTCGGCATTGGTTTCCTTGAACTGGCTTTGGTTTCTGTGACCCGGCTTTGGTTCCTGTGACCCCGCTTTGTTTTTTGTGACCTAGCTTTTATTTCTCTGATAAAGCTTCGGTTTCTCAGACCCGGAGTTGGTTTCTGTGTCCCGGCTTTTGTTTCCGTGACCTGGCTTTGGTTTCTGTGACCCTGCCCTGGTTTTTGTGACCCCGCTTTGGATTCTGTGACACGGCTTCGGTTTTTGTGACCCGGCTTTGGTTTTTGTAACCCGGCTCTGGTTTCTGTGAGCCGGCTTTGGCTTTTGTGACCCGGTTTTGGTTTATGTGACCACGCGTTGGTTCATGCGACCCGGCTTTGGTTTTTGTGACCTAGCTTTGGTTTCTGTGACCCGGCTTTGGTTTTTGCGACATGGATTGGGTTTCAGTGATCGGCTTTGGTTTCTGTAACCAGGCTTTGGTTTCTGTGATCCGGCATTGGTTTCTGTGATCCGGGTTGGTTTTTGTGACCCGGCTTTGGTTTTTGTGACCCGGCTTTGGTTTGTGTGACCCGGCTTTGGTTTCTGTGATCCGGCTTTGGTTTCTGTGACCCCAGTTTGGCTTGTTTTACCCGGTTCTGGTTTCTGTGACCCGGCTTTGGTTTCCATGATCCGGCTTTGTTTTCTGTGACCCGGCTTTGGTTTATGTGACCCAGCTTTGGTTGTTGTGACCCAGCTTTTGTTTCTGTGACTCGGTTTTGGTTTTTGTGACCTGCCTTTGGTTTATGTGACCCAGCTTTGGTTTCTGTGACCAGGCTTTGGTTTGTGTGACCCGGCCTTGGTTCCTATAACCCGGCTTGGTTTGTGTGACCCGGCTTTGGTTTCTGTGACCTGGCTTTGGTTTCTGTTACCTGGCTTTCGTTTCTGTGACCCGGTTTTGGTTTTCGTGACCCGTCTTTGGTTTCTGTTACCTGGCTTTGGTTTCTCTGACCCTGCTTTGTTTTTTGTGACCCCGTCTTGGTTTCTGTACCCCGGCTTTGGTTTCTGTGACCCGGCTTTCGTTTCTGTGACCCGGCTTCTGTGTCTGCGATCTCACTTTGATTTAGGTGACCCGACTTTGGTTGCTGTGACCCGGATCTGCTTTGTGTGACCCGGCTTTGGTTTATGTGAGGCGACTTTGGTTCCTGTGACCCGGCTTTGGTTTTTGTGTCCCGGCTTTGGTTTCAATGACCCGGCTGTTTTGTTCTGTGACCCGGCTTTGGTTTTTGTGTCCCGGCTTTGGTTTCAATGACCCGGCTGTTTTGTTCTGTGACCCGGCTTTGATTTTCGTGACCCGACTTTGGTTTCTGTGACCCGGCTTTGGTTTCTGTGACCCGGCTTTGGTTTCTGTGACCCGGCTTTGGTTTTTTTGACCCGGCTTTGGAATCTGTATCTCGCCTTGGTTTCTGTGACACGGTTTTGGTTTATGTGACCCGGCTTTGCTTTCTCTGACATGGCTTTGGTTTCTGTGACCCGGCTTTGGTTTCTGTGACCCAGCTTTGGAATCTGTATCTCGCCTTGGTTTCTGTGACTTGGCTTTGGTTTATGTGACCCCGCTTTGATTTCTCTTACAAGGCTTTTGGTTTCTGTGACCTGGCTTTGGTTTTTGTGACCCGGCTTTGGTTTCAGTGACCCGGCCTTGGTTCCTGTGATCTGGCTTTGGTTTCAGTGACCCGGCTTTGGTTTCTGTGACCCAGCTTTGGTTTGTGTGACCCGGTTTTGGTTTATATGACCTGGTTTTGGTTTTTGTTACCCGGCATTGGTTTATGTGACCCGGCTTTACTTCCTTTGATCCGGCTTTGGTTTATGTGACCAAGCTTTGGTTTCTGTGAACCGGCTTTGGTTTTTGTGCACCGACTTTGGTTTCTCTGACCCTTCTTTGGTTTCTGTGACCCAACTTTTGTTTATGTGATCCGGCTTTGGTTTCTAAGACGCAGCTTTGATTTATGTGACCCGGCTTTGCTTTCTGTGACCCTGCTTTGCTTTTTGTGAGCCCGCTCTGGTTTATGTGACCAGACTTTGGTGTCTGTGATCCGGCTTTTGGCTTCTATGACACGGCTTTGTTTTCTGTGACCTTGCTTTGGGTTTTGTGACCCGGTTTTGGTTTCTGAGACCCGGCTTTGGTTTCTGTAACCTTGCTTTGGTTTCCGTGACCCGGTTTTGGTTTCTGTGACCCGGCTTTGGTTTATGTCACCTGGCTTTCGTTTATGTGACCCGGCTTTGGTTTATGTGACCCGGCTTTGGTTTCTGTGATCCGACTATTATTTATGTGACCCGGCTTTAATTTCTGTAACCCCACTTTGGTTTCTGTGACCCGGCTTTTGTTTCTATGACCCGGCGTTGGTTTTTGTGACCCGGCTTTGGTTTCTGTGACCCGGCTTTGGTTTCTGTGACCCTGTTTTGGTTTCTTTGGACTGGCTTTGGCTTCTGTGACCCGAATTTGGTTTCTGTTACCAGGCTTTGGTTCTGTGATCCGCATGGTTTCTGTGACCCTGCTTAGGTTTTTGTGACCCGGATCTGGTTTCTAAGACCCGGCCTTGGTTTCTGTAACCCGACTTTGGTTTTCTGTGAACGGGGTTTGGTTTCTGTGACCCGGTCTGGTTTCTATGACCTGGCTTTGGTTTCTGTGACCCGGGTTTGGTTTCAGTGACCCGGCTTTGGTTGTTGTGACCCGGCTTTAGTTTCAGTGACCTGTCTTTAGTTTCTGCGACCCAACTTTTGTTTCTGTGACCCGGCTTTGGTTTATGTGTCCCAGCTTCGGTGTCTGTGACCTGGCTTTGGTTTCTGTCATCCGGCTTTGGAATATGTGACTCGGCTTTGGCTTCCATGAACCGGCTTTGGTTCCTGTTACCCGGCTTTGGTTTCTGTGACCCCGCGTTGGTTGTTGGGACATAGCTTTTATTTCTCTGATCAAGCTTTGGTTTCTGAGACCCGGCTTTGGTTTATGTGACTCGGCTTTGTTTCCTGTGCCGAAGCTTTGGTTTCTGTGACCCCGCTATGGTTTTTGTGATCCCGCTTTGGTTTCTGTGACACAGCCTCCGTTTTTGTGACCCGGCTTTGGTTTCTGTGACCCGGCTTTGGTTTCTGTAACCCGGCTCTGGTTTCTGTGACCCGGCTTCAGCTTCTGTGATCCGGTTTTGGTTTATGTGACCCCGTTTTGGTTCATGTGACCCGGCTTTGGGTTTTTTGACATAGCTTTGGTTACTGTGACCCGGCTTTGGTTTTTCCGTCCTGGATTTAGTTTCAGTGATCGGCTTTGGTTTTTGTGACCAGGCTTTGGTTTCTGTGACCCGGCTTTGGTTTCTCTGATCCGGCTTGGTTTCTGTGACCCGGCTTTGGTTTCTGTGACCCGGCTTTCGTTTCTGTGACCCGGCTTTGGTTTTTGCGTCCTGGATTTAGTTTCAGTGATCGGCTTTGGTTTTTGTGACCAGGCTTTGGTTTCTGTGACCCGGCTTTGGTTTCTCTGATCCGGCTTGGTTTCTGTGACCCGGCTTTGGTTTCTGTGACCCGGCTTTGGTTTGTGTGACCCGGCTTTGGTTTCTGTGACGCAGCTTTGGTTTATGTGACCCCACTTTGGTTTCTGTGACTCGGTTTTGGTTTCTGTGACCCGGCTTTCGTTTCTGTGTTCCGGCTTTGGTTTCTGTGACCCGGCTTTGGTTTATGTGACCCGGCTTTGGTTTTCGTGACCCAGATTTTTTTTGTGTGACTCAGTTTTGGTTTTTGCGACCCGGCTTTGGTTTCTGTGACCCGGCTTTGGTTACTTTGACCAGGCTTTGGTTTCTGAGACCGTGCCTTGGTTCCTATGACCCGGTTTGGTTTCGGTGACCCAGATTTGGTTTCTGTGACCTTGCTTTGGTTTATGTGACCTGGCTTTTGTTGTTGTGACCTGGCTTTGGTTTTTGTGACCCGGCTTTGGTTTCTGTTACCTGGCTTTGGTTTATATGACCCGGCTTTGGTGTCTATGACGTGTCTTTGGTTTCTGTGACCCGGCTTTGGTTTTTGTGACCCTGCCTTGGTTTCTGTGACCCGACTTTGGTTTCTGTGACCCGGAATTTGTGTCTGAGTTCTGACTTTGATTTCTGTGACCGGGCTTTGGCTTCTGTTATCCGGCTCTGGTTTCTGTGACCCGGCTTTGGTTTCTGTGACCCGACTTTTGGTTTTTGTCACCCGGCTTTGGTTTCTGTGACCCGGCTTTGGTTTCTGTGACCTGGCGTTGGGTTTTGTGACCCGGCTTTGGTTTCTATCACCCGGCTTTGGTTTCCGTGACCCGGCCTTGGTTCCTGTGACCCATCTTTGGTTTCTGTGACCCAGTGTTGGTTTCTGTGACCCGGCTTTGGAAACTGTACCTCGCCTTGGTTTTTGTGACCAGGCTTTGGTTTATGTGACCCGGCTTTGCTTTCCTTTACAGGGCGTTGGTTTCTGTGACCCGGGTTTGGTTTCTATGACCCGGCTTTGGGTTTTGTGACCCGGCTTTGGTTTCTATCACCCGGCTTTGGTTTCCGTGACCCGGCCTTGGTTCCTGTGACCCATCTTTGGTTTCTGTGACCCAGTGTTGGTTTCTGTGACCCGGCTTTGGAAACTGTACCTCGCCTTGGTTTTTGTGACCAGGCTTTGGTTTATGTGACCCGGCTTTGCTTTCCTTTACAGGGCGTTGGTTTCTGTGACCCGGGTTTGGTTTCTATGACCCGGCTTTGGGTTTTGTGACCCGGCTTTGGTTTCTATCACCCGGCTTTGGTTTCCGTGACCCGGCCTTGGTTCCTGTGACCCATCTTTGGTTTCTGTGACCCAGTGTTGGTTTCTGTGACCCGGCTTTGGAAACTGTACCTCGCCTTGGTTTTTGTGACCAGGCTTTGGTTTATGTGACCCGGCTTTGCTTTCCTTTACAGGGCGTTGGTTTCTGTGACCCGGGTTTGGTTTCTATGACCCGGCTTTGGGTTTTGTGACCCGGCTTTGGTTTCTATCACCCGGCTTTGGTTTCCGTGACCCGGCCTTGGTTCCTGTGACCCATCTTTGGTTTCTGTGACCCAGTGTTGGTTTCTGTGACCCGGCTTTGGAAACTGTACCTCGCCTTGGTTTTTGTGACCAGGCTTTGGTTTATGTGACCCGGCTTTGCTTTCCTTTACAGGGCGTTGGTTTCTGTGACCCGGGTTTGGTTTCTATGACCCGGCTTTGGGTTTTGTGACCCGGCTTTGGTTTCTGTGACCCGACTTTGGTTTATGTGACCCGGCTTTGGTTTGTACAACCCGATGTTGGTTTCTGTGACCCGGCTTTGGTTTCTGTGACCCGGCTTTGGAAACTGTACCTCGCCTTGGTTTTTGTGACCAGGCTTTGGTTTATGTGACCCGGCTTTGCTTTCCTTTACAGGGCGTTGGTTTCTGTGACCCGGCTTTAGTTTTTGTGACCCGGCTTTGGTGTTCTGACCCGGCTTTCGTTCGTGTGACCCGGCTTTGCTTTCCGTGACCAGGCATTGGTTCCCGTGACCCGGCTTTGGTTTCTGTGACCCAGGTTTGGTTTCTGTGACCGGGGTTTGGTTTCTCTGACCCGGCTTTTATATTTGTGACCCGGCTTTGGTTTATGTGATCTGGCTTTGGTTTCTGTGAGCCAGCATTGGTTTATGTGACCCGGCTTTAGTTCCTTTGATCCGGCTTTGGTTTATGTGAGTATGCTTTGGTTTCTGTGAACCAGCTTTGGTTTTGGTGACCCGGCTGTGGTTTTTGCGACCCTTCTTTGGTTTCTGTGACCCAATTCTTGTTTCTCTGATCCCGCTTTGGTTTCCGAGACCCAGCTTTGGTTTCAGTGACCTGGCTTTGGTTCCTCTGACCTGGCTTTTGTTTATGTGACCCGGCTCTGGTTTCTGTAACCCGGCTCTGGTTTCTGTAACCCGGCTCTGGTTTCTGTAACCCGGCTCTGGTTTCTGTAACCCGGCTCTGGTTTCTGTAACCCGGCTCTGGTTTCTGTAACCCGGCTCTGGTTTCTGTAACCCGGCTCTGGTTTCTGTAACCCGGCTCTGGTTTCTGTAACCCGGCTCTGGTTTCTGTAACCCGGCTCTGGTTTCTGTAACCCGGCTCTGGTTTCTGTAACCCGGCTCTGGTTTCTGTAACCCGGCTCTGGTTTCTGTAACCCGGCTCTGGTTTCTGTAACCCGGCTCTGGTTTCTGTAACCCGGCTCTGGTTTCTGTAACCCGGCTCTGGTTTCTGTAACCCGGCTCTGGTTTCTGTAACCCGGCTCTGGTTTCTGTAACCCGGCTCTGGTTTCTGTAACCCGGCTCTGGTTTCTGTAACCCGGCTCTGGTTTCTGTAACCCGGCTCTGGTTTCTGTAACCCGGCTCTGGTTTCTGTAACCCGGCTCTGGTTTCTGTAACCCGGCTCTGGTTTCTGTAACCCGGCTCTGGTTTCTGTAACCCGGCTCTGGTTTCTGTAACCCGGCTCTGGTTTCTGTAACCCGGCTCTGGTTTCTGTAACCCGGCTCTGGTTTCTGTAACCCGGCTCTGGTTTCTGTAACCCGGCTCTGGTTTCTGTAACCCGGCTCTGGTTTCTGTAACCCGGCTCTGGTTTCTGTAACCCGGCTCTGGTTTCTGTAACCCGGCTCTGGTTTCTGTAACCCGGCTCTGGTTTCTGTAACCCGGCTCTGGTTTCTGTAACCCGGCTCTGGTTTCTGTAACCCGGCTCTGGTTTCTGTAACCCGGCTCTGGTTTCTGTAACCCGGCTCTGGTTTCTGTAACCCGGCTCTGGTTTCTGTAACCCGGCTCTGGTTTCTGTAACCCGGCTCTGGTTTCTGTAACCCGGCTCTGGTTTCTGTAACCCGGCTCTGGTTTCTGTAACCCGGCTCTGGTTTCTGTAACCCGGCTCTGGTTTCTGTAACCCGGCTCTGGTTTCTGTAACCCGGCTCTGGTTTCTGTAACCCGGCTCTGGTTTCTGTAACCCGGCTCTGGTTTCTGTAACCCGGCTCTGGTTTCTGTAACCCGGCTCTGGTTTCTGTAACCCGGCTCTGGTTTCTGTAACCCGGCTCTGGTTTCTGTAACCCGGCTCTGGTTTCTGTAACCCGGCTCTGGTTTCTGTAACCCGGCTCTGGTTTCTGTAACCCGGCTCTGGTTTCTGTAACCCGGCTCTGGTTTCTGTAACCCGGCTCTGGTTTCTGTAACCCGGCTCTGGTTTCTGTAACCCGGCTCTGGTTTCTGTAACCCGGCTCTGGTTTCTGTAACCCGGCTCTGGTTTCTGTAACCCGGCTCTGGTTTCTGTAACCCGGCTCTGGTTTCTGTAACCCGGCTCTGGTTTCTGTAACCCGGCTCTGGTTTCTGTAACCCGGCTCTGGTTTCTGTAACCCGGCTCTGGTTTCTGTAACCCGGCTCTGGTTTCTGTAACCCGGCTCTGGTTTCTGTAACCCGGCTCTGGTTTCTGTAACCCGGCTCTGGTTTCTGTAACCCGGCTCTGGTTTCTGTAACCCGGCTCTGGTTTCTGTAACCCGGCTCTGGTTTCTGTAACCCGGCTCTGGTTTCTGTAACCCGGCTCTGGTTTCTGTAACCCGGCTCTGGTTTCTGTAACCCGGCTCTGGTTTCTGTAACCCGGCTCTGGTTTCTGTAACCCGGCTCTGGTTTCTGTAACCCGGCTCTGGTTTCTGTAACCCGGCTCTGGTTTCTGTAACCCGGCTCTGGTTTCTGTAACCCGGCTCTGGTTTCTGTAACCCGGCTCTGGTTTCTGTAACCCGGCTCTGGTTTCTGTAACCCGGCTCTGGTTTCTGTAACCCGGCTCTGGTTTCTGTAACCCGGCTCTGGTTTCTGTAACCCGGCTCTGGTTTCTGTAACCCGGCTCTGGTTTCTGTAACCCGGCTCTGGTTTCTGTAACCCGGCTCTGGTTTCTGTAACCCGGCTCTGGTTTCTGTAACCCGGCTCTGGTTTCTGTAACCCGGCTTTGGTTTCTGTGACCCGGCTTTGGTTTGTATGACCCGGCGTTGGTTCCTGTGACCCGGCTTTGGTTTCCGTGACCCGGCCTTGGTTCCTGTGACCCGGCTTTGGTTTCTGTGACCCCACCTTTGTTTATCTGACCCGGCTTTGGTTTCTGTGACCCAGCTTTAGTTCCTTTGATCCGGCTTTGGTTTATGTGACCAAGCTTTGGTTTCTGTGAACCGGCTTTGGTTTTGGTGACCTGGCTTTGGTTTCCGTGTCCCTTCTTTGGTTTCTATGACCAAACTTTTTTTTCTGTGATCCGGCTTCGGTTTCTGAGACCCTTCTTTGGTTTTTGTGACCCGGCTTTGCTCTCTGTGACCCCGCTTTGGTTTTTCTGATCCCTCCCTGGTTTCTGTGACCAGACGGTGGTGTCTGTGATCCGGCTTTTGGCTTCCATGACCCGGCTTTGTGTTCTGTGACCTCGCTTTGGGTTTTGTGACCTGGTTTTGGTTTTTGGGACCCGGCGTTGGTTTTTGTGACTCAGCGTTGGTTTACGTGACCCGGTATTGGTTTCTGTGACCTGGCTTTGGATAATGTGACCTGGCTTTGGTTAATGTGACCCGGCTTTGGTTTATGTGACCCGGCTTTGGTTGTTTTGACCCATCTTTGGTTTTTGTGACCCGGCTTTGGTTTTTGTGACCCGGCTTTAGTTTCAGTGACCCGGCTTTGGTTTCCGTGACCAGACTTTGGTTTCTGTGACCCAGCTTTGGTTTCTTTGAACCGGCTCGGTTTCTGTGACCCGGCTTTGGTTTCTGTGACCTGGCTTTGGTTCTTGTGACCTGGGTTTGGTTTCTGTGTCCCGGCTTTTGTTTATGTGACCCAGCTTTTGTTTTTGTGACCAAGCTTATGTTTCTGTTACCCGGCTTTGGTTTCTGTGACCCGGATTTGGTTTCTGTGACCCGGCTTTGGTTTCTATGACTGGCTTTGGTTTCTGTGACCCAGCTTTTGTTTCTGTGATCCGACTTTGATTTATGTGACCCGGCTTTGGTTTCTGTGACCTTGCTTTAGTTTCTGTGACCCGGCTTTGGTTTCTATGACCTGGCGTTGGTTTCTGTGACCCGGCTTTGGTTACTGTGACCCCGCTTTGGTTTTTGTGACCCGGCTTTGGTTTCTTTGGACCGGCTTTGGTTTCTGTGACCCGACTTTGGTTTATGTGACCATGCTTTGGTTTCTGTGACGCGCTTGGTTTCTGTGACCCGGCTTTGTTTTTTGTGAGCCGGATCTGGGTTCTAAGAACCGGCCTTGGTTTCTGACACCTGGCTTTGGTTTCTGTGAATCGGCTTTGGTTTCTGTGACCCGGCTTTGGTTCATGTGACACGGATTTGGTTTCCATGACCTGACTTTGGTTTCTGTTACCCGGGTTTGGTTTCAATGACCTGGCTTTGGTTGTTGTGCCCGGCTTTGGTTTCTGTGACCCGGATTTGGTTCATGTGACCTGTCTTTGGTTTCTCTGTCCCAGCTTTGGTGTCTGTGACCTGGCTTTGGTTTCCGTCGCCCGGCTTTGGATTCCGTGACTCGGCTTTGGTTTCCGTGAACCGGCTTTGGTTTCTGTGACCCCGCATTGGTTTTTGTGGCATAGCTTTTATTTCTCTGATCGAGATTTGGTTTCGGAGACCCGGTTTTGGTTTCTGTGACCCGGCTTTGGTTTCTGTGGTCTGGCTTTGGTTTCTGTGACCCCGCTCTAGTTTCTGTGACCCCGCTTTGGTTTGTGTGACACGGTTTTGGGTTTTGTGACCCGGCTTTGGTTTCTGTGACCCGGCTTTGGTTTTTGTGACCCGGTTTTGATTTATGTGACCCGCTTTGGTTTATGTGACCCGGGTTTGGTTTTTGTGACCTAGCTTTGGTTTCTGTGACCCGGTTTTGGTTGTTGCCTCCCAGATATAGTTGTAGTGATGGGCTTTGGTTTCAGTGACCAGGCTTTTGTTTCTGTGACCCGGATTTGGTTTCTGTGATCCGACTTGGTTTCTGTTACTCGGCTTTGGTTTCTGTGACCCGGCTTTGGTTTCTGGGTCCCGGCTTTGGTTTATGTTACCCGGCTTTGGTTTCTGTGACCCCGCTTTGGTTTCTGTGACCCCACTTTGGTTTATGTGACCTGGTTTTGGTTTCTATGACCTCGCTTTGGTTTCTGTGTTCCGGCTTTGGTTTCAATGACCCGGCTTTGGTTTGTGTTTCCCGGCTTTGGTTTTCATGACCCAGATTTTGTTTCTGTGACCCGGTGTTGTTTTTTGTGACCCGGCTTTGGTTTCTGTGACCCGGCTTCGGTTTCAGTGACCAGGCGTTGGTTTCTGTGACCGGGCCTTGGTTCCTGTGACCCGGCTAAGTTTCTGTGACCCGGCTTTGGTTTCTGTGACCTGGCTTTGGTTTCTGTGACCTGGCTTTCCTTTGTGTG
>SZWC01002412.1:124204-139638 GCA_023375785.1 Penium margaritaceum
TGTGACCCGGCTTTGGTTTCTGTGTTCTGGCTTTGGTTTCTGTGACCCGGTTTTGGGTTTTGTGACCTAGCTTTGGTTTCTGTGACCTGACTTTGGTTTCTGTGATCCGGCGTTGCGTTGTATGACCTGGCGTTGGTTCCTGTGACCTGGCTTTGGTTCCCGTGACCCGGCCTTGGTTCCTGTGACCCGGCTTGGTTTATGTGACCCGGCTTTGGTTTCTGTGACCCGACTTTGGTGTCTTTGACCCAGCTTTTGTTTTTGTGTCCCGGCTTTGGTTTTTGTGACCTAGCCTTGGTTTCTGTGACCCGGCATTGGTTTATGTGACCCAGCTTTTGATCCTGTGATCTGGCTTTGGTTTCTGTGACCAAGCTTTGGTTTCTGTGAACAAGCTTCAGTTTTGGTGTCCCGGCGTTGGTTTCGGTGACCCTTCTTTGGTTTTTGTGACCCAACTTTTGTTTCCGTGATCTGGCTTTCGTTTTTGAGACCCAGCTTTGGTTTCTGTGACCTGGCTCTGCTTTCTGTGACCCCACTTAAGTTTCTATGAACCCGTTCTGGTTTCTGTGACCAGACTTTGGTGTCTGTGATCCAGTTTTTGACTTATATGACCCAGATTCATGTTCTGTGACCCCGCTTTGGGTTTTGTGACCCGGTTTTGGGTTTTGGGACCCAGTTTTGGTTTCATTGACCCGGCTTTGGTTCCCGTGACCCTGTTTTGGTTTCTGTGACCTGGCTTTGGTTTATGTGACCTGGCTTTGGTTTATGTGACCCGGCTTTGGTTTATGTGACCCGGCTTTGGTTTTTGTGACCTAGCTTTGGTTTCTGTGACCCTGCTTTGGTTTTTGTGACCCGGCTTTGGGTTTAGTGACCCGGCTTTGGTTTCTGTGACCAGGCTTTGGTTTCTGTTACCCGGCTTTGGTTTATGTGATCGGGCTCGGTTTCTGTGACCCGGCATTGGTTAATGTGACCTGGCTTTGGTTTCAGTGACCTGGCGTTGGTTTCAGTGACCCGGCCTTCGTTTGTGTGACCCGGCTTTGGTTTCTGTGACCTGGCTTTGGTTTCTGTTACCCAGCTTTGGTTTCTGTGACCCGGCTTTGGTTTCTGTGACCCCGACATGGTTTCAATGACCCAGCTTTTATTTCTGTGCTTCGACTTTGGTTTATGTTACCCACCTTTGGTATCTGTGACCCCACAGAAACCAAAGCCGTGTCAGAGAAACAAAAGCCCTGTCACGGAAACCAAAGCCATGTCAAAGAAACCAAGGCCAGGTCGCAAAAACCAAAGATGGGTCACATAAACCAAAGCCGGGTCACACAAACCAAAGCCAGGTCACAGAAACCAAAACCGGGTAAAAGAAACCAAAGCCGGGTCACAGAAACCAAAGCCAGGTCACGGAAATCAAAGCCAAGTCACATAAACAAAAGCCGGGTCACAAAACCCAAAGCCATGTCCCAGAAACCAAAGCTGGGTCACAGAAGCGGAAACCGGGTCACAGAAACCAAATCCGGGTCACAGAAGCCAAAACCGGGTTACATAAACCAAAGCTAGGTCAGAGAAACCAAGGCCGGGTCACGGAAACCAAAGCCGGGTCACACAAACCAAAGCCGGGTCACATAAACCAAAGCCAGGTCATAGAAACCAAAGCCGTGTCACAAAAACCAAAGATCGATCAGATAAGATAAAGCCGGGTCACAGAAACCAAAGCCGGCTCACATAAATTCAGGCCAGGGCACAGAAACCAAAGCCGGGTCACAGAAACCAAAGCCGGGTCACAGAAACCAAAGCCGTCATACAAACCAAATCAGGGTCATAGAAACCAAAGCCGGGTCACAGAAACCAAAGCCGGCTCACATAAATTCAGGCCAGGGCACAGAAACCAAAGCCGGGTCACAGAAACCAAAGCCGGGTCACAGAAACCAAAGCCGTCATACAAACCAAATCAGGGTCATAGGAACCAAAGCCGGGTCACATAAACCAAAGCCAGGTCACATAAACCAAAGCCGGGTAACATAAACCAAAGCCGGGTCACAGATACTAAAGTCGGGGTACAGAAACACAAACCGGGTCACAGAAACCAAAGCCGGGTCATAGAAACAAAAGCCGGGTCACAAAAACCAAAGCTGGGTCACATAAACCAAAGCTTGGTCACATAAACCAATGCCGGGACACAGAAACCAAAGCCACGTCACAGAAACCGAAGCTGGGTCACAGAAACCAAAACCGAGTCACAGAAACCAAAGCAGGGTCACCGAAACCAAATCTGGACCACAGAAACCAAAGCAGGGTCAGAGAAACCAAAGCCAGGTCACACAAACCAAAGCCGGGTCACAAAAACGAAAGCCGAGTCAGAGAAACCAAAGCTGGAAAAAAAAAAACCAAAGCCGGATCACAGAAACGAAAGCCAGGTCACAAAAACGAAAGCCAGGTAACAGGATATGAAGTCGGGTCAAAGTTATCAACGCTGGATCACATAAACCAAAGATAGGTCACAGAAAGCAAACCAGGTCCCAGAAACCAAAGCTGGGTCACGGAAACCAAAGCCGGGTCATCAAAACCAAATCCCGGCACAGAAACCAAAGCCGGGTCACAGAAACCAAGGCCGGGTCACATAAACCAAAGCCAGGTCATAAATTCCAAGGCCGGGTCACAGAAACCTAAGCCGGGCTACAAAAAAACGAAAGGTGGGTCACAGAAGCCAAAGCCGGATCACAAAGACCAAAGCCGGGTTAGAGAAACCAAAGCCAGGTGACAGAAACCAAAGCTGGGTCAAAGAAACCAAAGCTGGGTCACAGAAACCAAACCCGAGTCACAGAAACCAAATCAGGGTCACAGAAACAAAATCTGGGTCAGAAGAAATAAAGCCGGGTCACATATCCCAAAGCCGAATCAGAGAAACCAAAGCTGGGTCACAGAAACCAAAGCCGGGTCACAGAGAGCAAAGCCGGGTCACATCAACAAAAGCCTAGTCTCAGAAACCAAAGCCGGGTCACATAATCCAAAGCTGGGTCACATCTACCAAAGCTAGGCCACAAAAACCAGTCACAGAAACCAAATGGCGGGTCACAGAAACCAGAGCCTGATGAGAGCAACCAAAGCCGGGTCACATAAAACAACGCGGGGTCACATAAACCAAAGCTGGGTCACAGGAACCAAAGCCAGGTCACAGAAACCAAAACCGGGTCACAAAAAGCAATGTCGGGTCATAGAAACTGAAGCCGGGTCACAGAAACCAAAGCCAGGTCACAAAAACCAAAGTTGGGTCACAGAAACCAAAGCCGAGTCACAAAAACCACATGGGGTTCGTAGAAACCAAAGCCGGGTCACAGAAGCCAAAACCAGATCACATAAACCAAAGCTGGGTCACATAAACCAAAGCCGGGGCACAGAAAGCAAAACGGGGTCACAGAAAACACAACCGGGTCACAAAAACCAAAGCCGAGTGACAAACACCAAAGCCGGGTCACATAAACCACAGCCGAGTCACAGAAACCAAAGCAGGGTCACAGAAACTAAAGCCGGGTCACATAAACCAAAGCCAGGTCACAGAAACCAATGCTGGGTCACAGAAACCAAAGCTGGGTCACAAAAACCAAAGCCGGGTCACAAAAACCAAAGCCGAGACACCGAAACCAAAGCCAGACCATAGAAACCAAAGCCGAGTCACAGGAACCAAAGCCGGGTTACACAAACCCAATCTGGGTGACGAAAACCAAAGTCGGGTCACTGAAACCAAAGCCGGGTCACATAACCCAAAACCGGGTCACAGAAGCCAAAGTTGGGTCATGGAAACAAAATCCAGGTTACAGAAATACAAACCGGGTCACAGAAACCAAACCTGGGTCACAGCATTCAAAGCCACATTACGGAAACCAAAGCCAGGTCACAAAAACCAAAGCCGGGTCACAAAAACCAAAGCCGGGTCACAGAAACCAAAGCCGGGTAGCACAACCGCAAGCCGGGTCACACAAACCAAAGCCATGTCACAGAAACCAAAGCCTGGTCACAGACACCAAAGCCGGGTCACAAAAACCAAACTCGGACCACAGAAACCAAAGCCGGGTCAAAGAACAAAAAGCCCAGTAACACACTTGAAAGCCGGGTCACAGAAACCAAAGCCAGGTCTTAAAAACCAAAGCCGGGTCACTGGAACCAAAGCTGGGTCACAGAAACCAATGTGCGGTCACTGAAACCAAAGCCGGGTCAGAGTATCCAAAACCGGGTCACAGAAACCATAGCCGTGTCATAGAAACCAAAGCCTGGTCAAAGAAACCACAGCTGGGTCACGGAAACCAAAGCTGGGTCAGATATACGAAAGCTGGGTCAGAAAACCTAAAGCCGGGTCACAGAAACCAAAGCCGAGAACGCGAAACCAAAGCTGGATCACAGAAACCAAAGCTGGGTCACAGAAACCATAGCCGAGTCACGGAAACCAAAGCCATGTCAAAGAAACCAAAGCCAGGTCACGGAAACCAAAGCCGGGTCACATAAACCAAAGCCGGGTCACAGAAACTATAGCCGGATCGCAAAACCAAAGCCAGGTCACATAAACCAAAGCCGGGTCACAGAAACCAAAACCGGGTCAAAGCAACAAAAGCCGGGTCACCAAACCAAATCCGGGTCCAAGAAAGCAAAATCGTGTCACAGAAATCAAAGCCGGGTCACAGAAACTAAAACCGGGTCATAGAGACCAAAGCCGGGTCACACAAACCAAAGCCGGGTCACAAAAACCTAAGCCAGGTCACAGAAATCAAAGCCAGGTCATAGAAACCAAAGCCCGGTCACAAAAACTAAAGCCGGGTCGCAAAAACCAAGCCCGGATCACAGAAACCAAAGCCGGGTTATAGAGACAAAAGCCCGGTGTCACAATCTAAAGCCGGGTCACAGAAACCAAAGCCGATCACAAAAACCGAAGCCGGGTCACTGAAACCAAAGCCAGGTCACAGAAACCAAACATGGGTCACTTAAACCAGACCGGGGTCACAGAAACCAAATTCGGATCACAAAAACCAAAGCCGGGTCACAGAAATCAAAGCCCGGTCACAGAAACTAAAGCAGGGTCACAGAAACCAAATCCGGGTCAGAGAACCCGAAACCGGGTGACAGAAACTAGAGCCGTGTCACAGAAACCAAAGCCTGGTCACAGAAACCAATGCCGGGTCACATAAACCAAAGCTGGGTCACATATACCAAAGCCGGGCCACAAAACCGAAAGCAGGGTTACATAAACCAAAGCCGAGTACGAGAAACCAAAGCCAGGTCAGAGAAACCAAAGACGGGTCACTGAAACCAAAGCCGAGTCATAGAAACCAAAGCCATGTCACAGAAACCAAAGCCAGGTCACACAAACCAAAGCTGGGTCACAGAAACCAAAATCGGGTAACAGAAACCAAAGCCGGGTCACATAAACAAAAGCCAGGTCACAGAAACCAAAGCCGGGTCACATGAACCAAAGCCGGGTCACAGAACCCAAAGCCAAGTCACAGAAACCGAAGCCGGGTCACAGAAGCAAAAACTGGGTCACAAAACCCAAATCATGGTCACAAAAGCCAAAGCCGGGTCACAGAAACCAAAGCCAGGTCACAAAAACCAAAGCCGGGTAACAGAAACCAAAGCCGGGTCAGAGAAACCAAAGTCGGGTCATAGAAACCAAAGCCGGGTCACAGAAACCAAAGCCGGGTCACAAAAACCAAAGCTGGATCACAGAAACCAAAGCCGGGTCACATAAACCAAAGCAGGCACACATAAGTCAAAGCCGGGTCACAGAAACCAAAGCCGGGTCACAAAAACCAAAGCTGGATCACAGAAACCAAAGCCGGGTCACATAAACCAAAGCAGGCACACATAAGTTAAAGCCGGGGCACAGAAAGCAAAGCCGGGCCACATAAACCAAAGAGGGGTCACAGAAACCAGAGCCGGGACACAGAAACCGAAGCCGGGTCACAGAAACCAATACCGGGTCACAGAAACCAAAGCCGTGTCACAGAAACTAAAGCTGGGTCACACAAACCAAAGCTGGGTCACAGAAACTAAAGCCTTCATCGAAACCAAAGCCAGGTTACAGGAACCAAAGCGGGTCACAGAAACCAAAGCCGGGTTACAGAAACCAAGGCCGGGTCACAGGAACCAAAGCCGGGTCACAGAAACCAAATCCTGGTTACAGAAACACAAACCGGGTCACAGAAACCAAAGCCGGGTCACAGAATTCAAAGCCACTTCACACAAACCAAAGCCAGGTCACAGAAACCAAAGCCGGGTTACACAAATCAAAGCCGGGTCAAAGAAACCAAAGTCGGGTAACACAAACGCAAGCCAGGTGACAGGAACCAATGCCGGGTCACAGAAACCAAAGCTGAGTCACAGAAACCAAAACCAAGTGACAGTAACCAAAGCAGGGTCACAGAAACCATTAAGGGTCACAGAAACCAAAGCCGGGTCACAAAAACCAAAGCCGGATCACGGAAACCAAAGCCAGGTCACGGAAACCAAAGCCGGGTCACAGAAACCAAAACCGGGTCAGAGTAACCAAAGCCGGGTCACCGAAACCAAATCCGGGTCCCAGGAACAAAATCCGGGTCACAGAAATCAAAACCAGGTCAGAGAAACCAAAGCGGGTCACAGAAACCAAAGCCGGGTCACACCAACCAAGGCCGGATCGCAACAACCAAAGCCAGGTCACAGAAATCAAAGCCCAGTCACAGAAACCAAAGCCCAGTCACACAATCCAAAAGCCGGGTCACAGAAACCAAAGTGGGGTCACAAAAACCAAAGCCGGGTAAAAAAAACAAAGCTGGGTCACAGAAACCAAAGCGGGGTCACAGAAACCAAAGCCGGGTCAGAGAAGCTAATACCGGGTCCCAAAAACCAGAGCAGTGTCAAAGAAACCAGAATCTGGTCACAGAAGCCAAAGCTAGGTCACAGAAACCAAAGCCGGGTCACATAAACCAAGGCCGGGTCACAAAACCTAAATCCGGGTCACTGAAACCAATGCCGAGTATGAGAAACCAAAACCGGATCACACAAACCAAAGCCAAATCACGGAAACCAAAGCCACCTCACATAAACCAAAGCCAGGTCACAGAAACCAAAGCCGGGTCACAGAAACCAAAGCCGGGTCACACAAACCAAAGCCGGGACACATAAACCAAAACCGGGTAACAGAAACCAAAGCCGGATCACAGAAACCAAAGCCAGGTCACAGAAACCAAAGCCGGGTCACATAAACCAAAGCCGGGTCACAGAACCCAAAGTCAGGTCATAGAAACCAAAGTCGTGTCACAGAAGCAAAAACCGGGTCACAGAAACAAAACATGGGCCACAGAAGCCAAAGCCGGGTCACAAAAACCAAAGCCAGGTTACAGAAACCAAAACCGGGTCACGGAAATCAAAGCCGGGTCACAAAAACAAAAGCCGGGTCATGGAAACCAAAGCCGGGTCACAGAAACCAAAACCGGGTCACAGAAACCAATACCGGGTCACAGAAACCAAAGCCGGGTCACACAAACCAAAGCCCGGTCACATAAACCAAAGCCGGGTCACAGATACCAAAGCCGGGTCATCGAAACCAAAGCCGGGTCACAAAAACCAAAGCCGGGACACAGAAACCAAAGCCGGGTCTTATAAACCAAAGCCGGGTCAGAGAAGCCATTCCGAGTTCACAGAAACCAGAGCCGTGTCACTGAAATAGAAGCCTGGTCACAGAAGCCAAAGCCGGGTCACAAAAACCAAAGCCGGGACACAGAAACCAAAGCCGGGTCTTATAAACCAAAGCCGGGTCAGAGAAGCCATTCCGAGTTCACAGAAACCAGAGCCGTGTCACTGAAATAGAAGCCTGGTCACAGAAGCCAAAGCCGGGTCACAAAAACCAAAGCCGGGACACAGAAACCAAAGCCGGGTCTTATAAACCAAAGCCGGGTCAGAGAAGCCATTCCGAGTTCACAGAAACCAGAGCCGTGTCACTGAAATAGAAGCCTGGTCACAGAAGCCAAAGCCGGGTCACAAAAACCAAAGCCGGGACACAGAAACCAAAGCCGGGTCTTATAAACCAAAGCCGGGTCAGAGAAGCCATTCCGAGTTCACAGAAACCAGAGCCGTGTCACTGAAATAGAAGCCTGGTCACAGAAGCCAAAGCCGGGTCACAAAAACCAAAGCCGGGACACAGAAACCAAAGCCGGGTCACAGAAACCAAAGCCGGGTCATCGAAAACAAAGCCGGGTCGCAAAAACCAAAGCCGGGTCACAGAAACCAAAGCTCGGTCACAGACACCAATGCCGGCTCACAAATACCAAAGCCGGCTCACAGCAACCAAAGCCGGGTCATCGAAACCAAAGTTGGGTCACACAAACCAAAGCCGGGTCACAGAAACCAAACCTGGGTCATCATAAGGAAAGCCGGGTCACAGAAACCAAAGCTGGGCCACAGAAACCACAATCGGGTAACATAAACAAAAGCCGGTTCACAGAATCCAAAGCTGGGCCGTAAAAATCAAAGCCTGGTTACAGAAACGAAAGCCGGGCTACAGAGACCAAATCCAGGTCACAGAAACCAAAGCCAGGTCACAGAAACCAAAGCCGGGTCACGGAAACCAAAGCCGAGTCACACAAACCCAAAACTCGAGTCACATAACCAAAGCCGGGTCACAGAAACAAAAGTCGGGTCACAGAAACCAAAGCCGGTTGACAGAAACCAAGGCCGGGTCAAGGAAACCAAAACCGGGTCACAGAAACCAACATCGGGTCACATAAACCAAAGCCGTGTCACAAAAACCAAAGTCGGGTCACAGAACTCAAAACCGGGCCGGAGAAACCAAAGCTGGGATACAGAAACCAAAATTGGGTCCTGGAAACCAAAGGCGGGTCACAGTAACCAGAACCGGGTCACAGAAACCAAGGCCTGTCACAAAACCAAAACTGGGTCACAAAACCAAAGCCGGGTGACATAAACCAAAATCGAGTAACAAAACCCAAAGCCGGGTCACAAAAACAAAAGCCGTGTCACAACAATCAAAGCCGGGTCACTACAATCAAAGCCGGGTGACAACAACTAAATCCGGGTCTCACACACCAAAGCCGGGTCACAAAATCCAAAGCCGGGTCACATAAATTAAAGCCGGGTCACAGAAACCAAAGCCCGGTCACAGAACCAAAGGTGGGTCACATAAACCTATGTCGGATCATACAAAACCAAAGCTGGGTAATAGAAACCAAAGCCCGGTCACAGGAACCAAAGCGGGGTCACAGAAACCAAAGCCGGATCAGAAAACCAAAAGCCGGGTCACAAAAACCAAAGCCGGGTCACATAAACCAAAGCCTGGTAACAGAAACCAAAGCCAGGTCACAGAAACCAAAGCCGGGTCAATGAAACCAAAGACGGATCAGAGAAACCAATTTTGGGTCATAGAAACCAAAGTCGGGTCACAGAAGCCAAAGCTAGGTCACAGAAACCAAAGCCGGGTCACATAAACCAAAGCCGGGTCACAGAACCCAAAGCTGGATCACAGAAACCAAAGCCGGTTGACAAAAATCAAAGCCGGTTCACAGGAAAAAAAGCAGGGTCACCGAATCCAAAGCCACGCCAGAGAAACCAAATACAGGTGACAGAAACCAAAGCCGGGTCACATAAACCAACGCTGGGTCACATAAACCAAAGCCGGGTCACGGTAACCAAAGCCACGTAACAGAAAGCAAATCCGGGTCACAGAAACCAAGGCCTGGTCACAAAAAGAAAAGCCGGGTCACATTAGCCAAAGCCAGGTCGCAGAAACCAAGGCCAGGTCACAGAATCCGAAACCGGATCACTGAAACCTAAGCCGGTTCACAAAAACGAAATCCGGGTCAGAGAAACTATAGCTGGGTCACATAAACCAAAGCGGGGTCACAGAAACTTGGTTCCTATGACCCGGCTTGGTTTCGGTGACCCAGATTTGGTTTCTGTGACCTTGCTTTGGTTTATGTTACCTGGCTTTTGTTGTTGTGACCTGGCTTTGGTTTTTGTGACCCGGCTTTGGTTTCTGTTACCTGGCTTTGGTTTTGTATGACCCGGCTTTGGTGTCTATGACGTGGCTTTGGTTTCTGTGACCCGGCTTTGGTTTTTGTGACCCTGCCTTGGTTTCTGTGACCCGACTTTGGTTTCTGTGACCCGAATTTTGTGTCTGAGTTCCGACTTTGATTTCTGTGACGGGGCTTTGGTTTCTGTTATCCGGCTCTGGTTTCTGTGACCCGGCTTTGGTTTCTGTGACCCGACTTTGGTTTTTGTGACCCGGCTTTGGTTTCTGTGACCCGGCTTTGGTTTCTGTGACCTGGCGTTGGGTTTTGTGACCCGGCTTTGGTTTCTATGACCCGGCTTTGGTTTCCGTGACCAGGCATTGGTTCCTGTGACCCGGCTTTGGTTTCTGTGACCCGACTTTGGTTTTTGTGACCCGGCTTTGGTTTCTGTGACCCGGCTTTGGTTTCTGTGACCTGGCGTTGGGTTTTGTGACCCGGCTTTGGTTTCTATGACCCGACTTTGGTTTCCGTGACCCGGCTTTGGTTTGTATGACCCGGCATTAGTTCTTGTGACCCGGCTTTGGGTTCCGTGACCCGGCCTTGGTTCCTGTGACCCATCTTTGGTTTCTGTGACCCAGTGTTGGTTTCTGTGACCCGGCTTTGGTTTCTATGGCTGGGCTGTAGTTTATTTCATCCGGCTTTGGTTTATGTGACCAAGCTTTGGTTTCTGTGAACCGGCTCTCATTTTGGTGACCTGGCTTTGGTTTATGTGACCCTATTATGGTTTCGGTGACCCAAATTTTGTTTCTGTGATCCGGCTTTGGTTTCTGAGACCCAGCTTTGGTTTATGTGACCCGGCTTTGCTTTTTGTGACCCCGCTTTGGTTTCTGTGATCCTGCTCTGGTTCTGTGACCAGACTCTGTTGTCTGTGATCCGGCTTTTGGCTTCTATGACCCGGCTTCGTGTTCTGTGACCTGGCTTTTGATTTTGTGACCCGGGCTTGGTTTTTTGGACCCGGCTTTGGTTTCTGTGACCCGGCTTTGGTGTCCGTGACCAGGTTTTGGTTTCTGTGACCCGGCTTTGGTTTATGTGACCTGGCTTTGGTTTATGTGACACGGCTTTGGTCTATTATACCCGGATTTGCTTTTTGTGACCGAGCTTTGGTTTTTGTGACCCGGCTTTGGTTTTTGTGACTCGGCTTTGGTTTCACTGACCCGGCTTTGGTTTCTGTGACCAGGCTTGGGTTTCTGTGACCCGGCTTTTGTTTCTGTGACCCGGCTTGGTTTTTGTCATCCGGCTTTGGTTTCTGTGACCTGGCTTTGGTTTCTGTGACCTCGCTTTGGTTTCTGTGACCCGGCTTTGGTTTATGTGACCCGGCCTTGGTTTCTGTGACTCGGCTTTTGTTTCGGTTACCCAGCTTTGGTTTGCGTGACCCGGCTGTGGTTTCCGTGACCCGGCTTTGGTTTTTATGGCCGGCTTTGGTTTTTGTGACCCAGATTTTGTTTCTATGAGCCGACTTTGGTTTATGTGACCTGGCTTTGGTTTCTACGTCCCGGCGTTGGCTTCTATGACCCGGCTTTGGTTTCCGTGATCCCGCTTTTGTTTCTCTGACCCGGCTTTGGAATGTGTATCCCGGCCTGGTTTTTGTGACCCGGCTTTGGTGTATTTGGATCGGCTTTTGTTTCTGTGACCCGACTTTGGGTTCAGTGACCAGGCTTTGGTTTCTGTGATCCGCTTGGTTTCTGTGACCCATCTTTGGTTTTTGTGACCCGGATCTGGTTTCTAAGAACCGGCCTTGGTTTCTGTAACCCGGTTTTGGTTTCTATGAACCGGCTTTGGTTTCTGTGACCTGGCTTTGGTTTCTGTGACCCGGCTTTGGTTTCTATGACCTGGCTTTGGTTTTTGTGATTCGGGTTTGGTTTCAGTGACCCGGCTTTGGTTGTTGTGACCCGGCTGTGGTTTCTGTGACCTGTCTTTGGTTTCTGTGACCCAACGTTTACTTCTGTGAGCTGGCTTTGGTTTGTCTGTCCCACCTTTGGTGTCTGTGACCTGCTTTGGTTTCTGTCACTGTTTTTGGATCCTGTGACTCAGCTTTGGTTTCTGTGACCCGGCCTTGGTTGCTGGGACCCGGGTCGGTTTCTGTGACCCGGCTTTCGTTTCCGTGACCTGGCTTTGGTTTCTTTGACCTGGCTTTCATTTCTGTGACCAGGTTTTGGTTTTTGTGACCCGGCTTTGGTTTCTATGACCTGGCTTTGGTTTATGTGACCGGGCTTTGGTTTTTGTGACCCCGCCTTGGTTTCTGTGATCCGGCTTTGGTTTCTGTGACCCAGCTTTGGTTTCTGTGACCCGACTTTTGTTTTTGCGATCGGACTTTGATTCATGTGACCCGACTTTGGTTTCTGTGACCCGGCTCTGGTTTCTGTGACCCGGCTTTGGTTTCTCTGACCCGGCTTTGGTTTCTGTGACCCGGCTTTGGTTTCTGTGTCCGGGCTTTGGTTTCTATGACCCGGCTTTGGGTTTTGTGACCCGGCTTTGGTTTCTGTGACCCGGCTTTGGTTTCTGTGTCCGGGCTTTGGTTTCTATGACCCGGCTTTGGGTTTTGTGACCCGGCTTTGGTTTCTGTGACCCGACTTTGGTTTATGTGACCCGGCTTTTATTTGTACGACCCGATGTTGGTTTCTGTGACCCGGCTTTGGTTTATGTGACCCGGCTTTGGAAACTGTACCTCGCCTTGGTTTTTGTGACCAGGCTTTGGTTTATGTGACCCGGCTTTGCTTTCTTTTACAGGGCGTTGGTTTCTGTGACCCGGCTTTGGTTTTTGTGACCCGGCTTTGGTGTTCTGACCCGGCTTTCGTTCGTGTGACCCGGCTTTGGTTTCCGTGACCAGGCATTGGTTCCTGTGACCCGGCTTTGGTTTCTGTGCCCCAGGTTTGGTTTCTGTGACCGGGGTTTCGTTTCTCTGACCCGGCTTTCGTTCGTGTGACCCGGCTTTGGTTTCTGTGCCCCAGCTTTGGTTTCTGTGATCCGGCTTTGGTTTATGTGAGTATGCTTTGGTTTCTGTGAACCAGCTTTGGTTTTGGTGACCCGGCTGTGGTTTTTGCGACCCTTCTTTGGTTTCTGTGACCCAATTCTTGTTTCTCTGATCCGGCTTTAGTTTCCGAGACCCAGCTTTGGTTTCTGTGACCCGGCTTTGTTTTCTGTGACCCCGCTTTGCTTTATGTGATCCTGCTCTGGTTTTTGTGACCAGACTTTGGTGTTTGTGATCCGGCTCTTGGCTTCTATGACCCGGCTTCATGTTCTGTGACACCGCATTGGGTTTTGTGACCCGGTTCTGGTTTGTCGGACCCGGCTTTGGTTTCTGTGACCTGGCTTTGGTTTTCGTGACCTGGTTTTGTTTTATGTGACCCGGCTTTGGTTTATGTGACCTGCCTTTGGTTTATGTGACCCGGCTTTGGTTTATGTGACCCGCCTTTGGGTTTTGTGACCCAGCATTGGTTTTTTTTTATACGGCTTTGGTTTTTGTGACCCGGCTTTGGTTTCAGTGACCTGGCTTTGGTTTCTGTGACCTGGCTTTGTTTTGTGTGACCCGGCTTTGGTTTCTGTGATCCGGCTTTGGTTTCTGTGACCCGGCTTTGGTTTCTGTTACCCGGCTTTGGTTTCTGTGACCCGGCTTTGGTTTCTGTGACCCGGCTTTTGTTTCTGTTACCCGGCTTTGGTTTCTGTGTCCCGGCTTTGGTTTCTGTGACCCGGCTTTGGTTTCTGTGATCCGGCTTTGGTTTCTGTGACCCAGCTTTTGTGTCTGTGATCCGACTTTGATTTATGTGACCCGGCTTTGGTTTTTGTGACCCGACTATGGTTTCTGTGACCCGGTTTTGGTTTATATGACCCGGCGTTGGTTTCTGTGACCCGGCTTGGTTTCTTTGACCCAGCTTTGGTTTCTTTGGACCAACTTTGGTTTATGTGCCCCGGCTTTGGTTTCTGTGAAGAGGCATTGGTTTATGTGACCCATTTGGTTTGTGTGACCCAGTTTGGTTTTCGTGACCCGGATCTGGTTCCTAGGACCCGGCCTTGGTTTCTGTAACCCGGCTTTGGTTTTGGTGAACCGGCTTTGGTTACTGTGACCCGGCTTTGGTTTCTGTGACCCGGCTTTGGTTTCTATGACCTGGCTTTGGTTTCTATGACCCGGGTTTGGTTTCAGTGATCCGGCTTTGGTTTTTGTGACCTGGCTTTGGTTTGTGTGACCCGTCTTTGGTTTCTGTGACCCAACTTTTGTTTCTGTGACCCGGCTTTGGTTTCCGTATCCCAGCTTTGGTGTCTGTGACCTGGCTTTGGTTTCTGTCACCCGGCTTTGGATTCTGTGACTCGGCTTTGGTTTCCAGGAACCGGCTTTGGTTTCTGTGACCCGGCTTCGGTTTCTGTGACTCCGCTTTGGTTGTTGTGACATAGCTTTCATTTCTATGATCAAGCTTTGGTGTCTGAGACCCAGCTTTGGTTTCTGTGACCTGGCTTTGGTTTTTGTTTCTCTCGTTTTTGGTTTCAGTGACCCCGCTCTGGTTTTTGTGACCCTGCTTTGGTTTCTGTGACACGGTTTTGATTTTTGTGACCCGGCTTTGGTTTATATGACCCGGCTCTGGTTTCTGTAACCCGGCTCTGGTTTCTGTGACCGGGTTTTGGTTTCTGTGACCCGGTTTTGGTTTATGTGACCCCCCTTTGGTTTATGTGACCCGGCTTTGGTTTTTGTGACCTAGCTTTGGTTTCTGTGACCCGGCATTGGTTTTTGCGCCCCGGATTTAGTTTCAGTGATCAGGTTTGGTTTATGTGCCCAGGCTTTGGTTTCTGTGACCCAGCTTTGGTTTCAGTGACCCGGCTTTGGTTTCTGTGACCCGGCTTTGGTTTTTGTGACCCGGCTTTGGTTTCTGTAACCCGGTTTTGGTTTCTCTGACCCGGGTTTGGTTTCTGAGATCCGAATTTGGTTTATGTGACCTGGCTTTGGTTTATGTGACCCGGCTTGTATTTTCGCGACCCAGATTTTGTTTCCGTGACTCGGTTTTGGGGTTTGTGACCCCGCTTTGGTTTCTGTGACCCGGCTTTGGTTTCTGTGACCAGGCTTTGCTTTCTGAATCCGAGCCTTGGTTCCTGTGACCCGGCTCAGCTTCTGTGACCCGGTCTTGGTTTCTGTGACCTGGCTTTGGTTTCTCTGACCTGGCTTTTGTTTATGTGACCCGGCTTCGGGTTTTGTGACCCGGCTTTGGTTTCTGTTACCCGGCTTTGGTTTGTGTGACCCGGCTTTTGTGTCTATGACTTGGCTTTTATTTCTGTGACCCGGCTTTGGTTTTTGTGACCCGCCTTGGTTTCTGTGACCCGGGTTTGGTTTCTATGACCCGGCTTTGGTTTCTGTGACCCAGCTTTTGTTTCTGTGTTCCGACTTTGATTTATGTGACCCGGCTTTTGTTTCTA
>SZWC01002412.1:146576-187430 GCA_023375785.1 Penium margaritaceum
TTTGGTTTTTGTGACCTAGCTTTGGTTTTTGTGACCCAGCTTTGGTTTTTGTGACCCGGCTTTGGTTTTTGTGACCAGGCTTTGGGTTTAGTGATCCGGCTTTGGTTTCTGTGACCAGGCTTTGGTTTCTGTTACCCGACTTTGGTTTCTCTGATCGGGCTCGGTTTCTGTGACCCGGCATTGGTTTATGTGACCTGGCTTTGGTTTCAGTGACCTGGCGTTGGTTTCAGTGACCAGGCCTTCGTTTGTGTGACCCAGCTTTGGTTTCTATGACCTGGCTTTGGTTTCTGTTACCCGGCTTTGGTTTCTGTGACCCGGCTTTGGTTTCTGTGACCCAGACATGGTTTCAATGACCCAGCTTTTATTTCTGTGCTTCGACTTTGGTTTATGTTACCCGCCTTTGGTATCTGTGACCCCACAGAAACCAAAGCCGTGTCAGAGAAACAAAAGCCGAGTCACGAAAACCAAAGCCATGTCAAAGAAACCAAAGCCAAGTCACAAAAACCAAAGATGGGTCACATAAACCAAAGCCGGGTCACACAAACCAAAGCCAGGTTACAGAAACCAAAACCGGGTAAAAGAACTCAAAGCCAGGTCACAGAAACCAAAGCCAGGTCACGGAAATCAAAGCCGAGTCACATAAACCAAAGACCGGTCACAAAACCCAAAGCCATGTCCCAGAAACCAAAGCTGGGTCACAGAAGCGGAAACCGGGTCACAGAAACCAAATCCGGGTCACAGAAGCCAAAACCGGGTCACATAAACCAAAGCTGGGTCAGAGAAACCAAGGCCGGGTCACGGAAACCAAAGCCGGGTCACACAAACCAAAGCCGGGTCACATTAACCAAAGCCAGGTCATAGAAACCAAAGCTGTGTCACAAAAACCAAAGATCAATCAGATAAGATAAAGCCAGGTCATAGAAACCAAAGCCGGCTCACATAAATTCAGGCCAGAGCACAGAAACCAAAGCCGGGTCACAGAAACCAAAGCCAGGTCACAGAAACCAAAGCCAGGTAACATAAACCAAAGCCGGGTCACAGATACTAAAACCGGGGTACAGAAACACAAACCGGGTCACAGAAACCAAAGCCGGGTCATAGAAACAAAACCCGGGTCACAAAATCCAAAGTTGGGTCACATGAACCAAAGCTTGGTCACAGAAACCAATGCTGGGTCACAAAAACCAAAGCCACGTCACAGAAACCGAAGCTGGGTCACAGAAACCAAAACCGAGTCACAGAAACCAAAGCAGGGTCACCGAAACCAAATATGGACCACAGAAACCAAAGCAGGGTCAGAGAAACCAAAGCCAGGTCACACAAACCAAAGCCGGGTCACAAAAACCAAAGCCTAGTCACAGAAACCAAAGCTGGAAAAAAAAAACCAAAGCCGGATCACAGAAACGAAAGCCAGGTCACAAAAACGAAAGCCAGGTAACAGGATATGAAGTCGGGTTATAGTTATCAACGCCGGATCACATAAACCAAAGATAGGTCACAGAAAGCAAACCAGGTCACAGAAACCAAAGCTGGGTCATGGAAACCAAAGCCGGGTCATCGAAACCAAATCCAGGCACAGAAACCAAAGCCGGGTCACAGAAACCAAAGCCGGGTCACATAAACCAAAGCCGGGTCATAAATTCCAAGGCCTGGTCATAGAAACCTAAGCCGGGATAGAAAAAAACGAAAGGTGGGTCACAGAAGCCAAAGCCGGGTCACAGAGACCAAAGCCGGGTTAGAAAAACCAAAGCCAGTTAACAGAAACCAAAGCTGTGTCAAAGAAACCAAAGCTGGGTCACAGAAACCAAACCCGAGTCACAGAAACCAAAGCAGGGTCACAGAAACCAAATCTCGGTCAGAAAAAATAAAGCCGGGTCACACATCCCAAAGCCGGGTCAGAGAAACCACAGCTGGGTCACAGAAACCAGAGCCGGGTCACAAAGAGCAAAGCCGGGTCACATCAACAAAAGCCTAGTCTCAGAAACCAAAGCCGGGTCACATAATCCAAAGCCGGGTCACATCTACCAAAGCTAGGCCACAAAAACCAGTCACAGAAACCAAATGGCGGGTCACAGAAACCAGAGCCTGATGACAGCAACCGAAGCCGGGTCACATAAAACAACGCGGGGTCACATAAACCAAAGCTGGGTCACAGGAACCAAAGCCAGGTCACAGAAACCAAAACCGGGTCACAAAAAGTAATGTCGGGTCACAGAAACTGAAGCCGGGTCACAGAAACCAAAGCCAGGTCACAAAAACCAAAGTTGGGTCACAGAAACCAAAGCCGGGTCACAAAAACCACATGGGGGTCGTAGAAACCAAAGTCGACTCACAGAAGCCAAAACCAGATCACATCAACCAAAGCCGGGTCACATAAACCAAAGCCGGGGCACAGAAAGCAAAACGGGGTCACAGAAACCACAGCCGGGTCACAAAAACCAAAGCCGAGTGACAAAAACCAAAGCCGGGTCACATAAACCACAGCCGAGTCACAGAAACCAAAGCAAGGTCACAGAAACTAAAGCCGGGTCACATAAACCAAAGCCGGGTCACAGAAACCAATGCTGGGTCACAGAAACCAAAGCCGGGTCACAAAAACCAAAGCCGGGTCATAAAAACCAAAGGCGAGACACCGAAACCAAAGCCAGACCATAGAAACCAAAGCCGAGTCACAAGAACCAAAGCCGGGTTACACAAACCTAATCTGGGTGAAGGAAACCAATGTCGGGTCACTGAAACCAAAGCCGGGTCACATAACCCAAAACCGGGTCACAGAAGCCAAAGTTGGGTCATGGAAACAAAGTCCAGGTTACAGAAATACAAACCGGGTCACAGAAACCAAAGCCGGGTCACAGCATTCAAAGCCACATTACGGAAACCAAAGCCAGGTCACAGAAACCGAAGCCGGCTCACAAAAACCAAAGCCGGGTCACAGAAACCAAAGCCGGGTAGCACAACCGCAAGCCGGGTCACACAAACCAAAGCCATGTCACAGAAACCAAAGCCTGGTCACAGACACCAAAGCCAGGTCACAAAAACCAAACTCGGACCACAGAAACCAAAGCCGGGTCAAAGAACAAAAAGCCCAGTAACACACTTGAAAGCCGGGTCACAGAAACCAAAGCCAGGTCTTAAAAACCAAAGCCGGGTCACTGGAACCAAAGTCGGGTCACAGAAACCAATGTGCGGTCACTGAAACCAAAGCCGGGTCAGAGAATCCAAAACCGGGTCACAGAAACCATAGCCGTGTCACAGAAACCAAAGCCTGGTCATAGAAACCACAGCTGGGTCACAGAAACCAAAGCTGGGTCAGATATACGAAAGCTGGGTCAGAAAACCTAAAGCCGGGTCACAGAAACCAAAGCCGAGAACGCGAAACCAAAGCTGGATCACAGAAACCAAAGCTGGGTCACAGAAACCAAAGCCGAGTCACGGAGACCAAAGCCATATGAAAGAAACCAAAGCCAGGTCACGGAAACCAAAGCCGGGTCACATAAACCAAAGCCGGGTCACAGAAACTATAGCCAGATCGCAAAACCAAAGCCAGGTCACATAAACCAAAGCCGGGTCACAGAAACGAAAACCGGGTCAGAGCAACGAAAGCCGGTTCACCGAACCAAATCCGGGTCCAAGAAAGCAAAATCGTGTCACAAAAATCAAAGCCGGGTCACAGAAACTAAAACCGGGTCATAGAAACCAAAGCCGGGTCACACAAACCAAAGCCGGGTCACAAAAACCAAAGCCAGGTCACAGAAATAAAAGCCAGGTCATAGAAACCAAAGCCTGGTCACAGAAACTAAAGCCGGGTCGCAAAAACCAAGCCCGGATCACAGAAACCAAAGCCGGGTTATAGAGACAAAAGCCCGGTGTCACAATCTAAAGCCGGGTCACAGAAACCAAAGCCGATCACAAAAACCAAAGCTGGGTCACTGAAACCAAAGCCAGGTCAAAGAAACCACACCTGGGTCACTTAAACCAGACCGGGGTCACAGAAACCAAATTCAGATCACAAAAACCAAAGCCGGGTCACAGAAATCAAAGCCGGGTCACAGAAACTAAAGCAGGGTCACACAAACCAAAGCCGGGTCAGAGAAACCAAAACCGGGTGACAGAAACTAGAGCCGTGTCACAGAAACCAAAGCCTGGTCACAGAAACCAATGCCGGGTCACATAAACCAAAGCTGGGTCTCATATACCAAAGCCGGGCCACAAAACCGAAAGCAGGGTTACATAAACCAAAGCCGAGTACGAGAAACCAAAGCCAGGTCAGAGAGACCAAAGACGGGTCACTGAAACCAAAGCCGAGTCATAGAAACCAAAGCCATGTCACAGAAACCAAAGCCAGGTCACACAAACCAAAGCCGGGTCACGGAAACCAAAATCGGGTAACAGAAACCAAAGCCGGGTCACATAAACAAAAGCCAGGTCACAGAAACCAAAGCCGGGCCACATGAACCAAAGCCGGGTCACAGAACCCAAAGCCAAGTCACAGAAACCAAAGCCGGGTCACAGAAGCGAAAACTGGGTCACAAAACCCAAATCATGGTCACAAAAGCCAAAGCCGGGTCACAGAAACCAAAGCCAGGTCACAAAAACCAAAGCCGGGTAACAGAAACCAAACCCGGGTCACAGAAACCAAAGTCGGGTCATAGAAACCAAAGCCGGGTCACAGAAACCAAAGCCGGGTCACAAAAACCAAAGCTGGATCACAGAAACCAAAGCCGGGTCACATAAACCAAAGCAGGCACACATAAGTTAAAGCCGGGGCACAGAAACCAAAGCCGGGCCACATAAACCAAAGCGGGGTCACAGAAACCAAAGCCGGGACACAGAAACCAAAGCCGGGTCACAGAAACCAAAGCCGGGTCATAGAAACCAAAGCCGGGTCACAGAAACCAAAGCCGGGTCACAAAAACCAAAGCTGGATCACAGAAACCAAAGCCGGGTCACATAAACCAAAGCAGGCACACATAAGTTAAAGCCGGGGCACAGAAACCAAAGCCGGGCCACATAAACCAAAGCGGGGTCACAGAAACCAGAGCCGGGACACAGAAACCGAAGCCGGGTCACAGAAACCAATACCGGGTCACACAAACCAAAGCCGTGTCACATAAACTAAAGCTGGGTCACACAAACCAAAGCTGGGTCACAGAAACCAAAGCCTTCATCGAAACCAAAGCCAGGTTACAGGAACCAAAGCGGGTCACAGAAACCAAAGCCGGGTTACAGAAACCAAAGCCGGGTCACAGAAACCAAAGCCGGGTCACAAAAACCAAATCCGGGTTATAGAAACACAAACTGGGTCACAGAAACCAAAGCCGGTTCACAGAATTCAAAGCCACTTCACACAAACCAAAGCCAGGTCACAGAAACCAAAGCCGGGTTACACAAATCAAAGCCGGGTCAAAGAAACCAAAGTCGGGTAACACAAACGCAAGCCAGGTCACAGGAACCAATGCTGGGTCACAGAAACCAAAGCTGGGTCACAGAAACCAAAACCAAGTGACAGTAACCAAAGCAGGGTCACATAAACCATTAAGGGTCACAGAAACCAAAGCCGGGTCACAAAAACCAAAGCCGGATCACGGAAACCAAAGCCAGGTCACGGAAACCAAAGCCAGGTCACAGAAACCAAACCGGGTCAGAGTAACCAAAGCCGGGTCACCGAAACCAAATCCGGGTCCCAGGAACCAAATCCGGGTCACAGAAATCAAAGCCAGGTTAGTGAAACCAAACCGGGTCACAGAAACCAAAGCTGGGTCACACCAACCAAGGCCGGTTCGCAACAACCAAACCCAGGTCACAGAAATCAAAGCCAAGTCACAGAAACCAAAGCATAGTCACACAATCCAAAAGCCGGGTCACAGAAACCAAAGTCGGGTCACAAAAACCAAAGCCGGGTCAAAAAACAAAGCCGGGTCACAGGAACCAAAGCGGGGTCACAGAAACCAAAGCCGGGTCAGAGAAGCTCATACCGGGTCCCAAAAACCAGAGCAGTGTCAAAGAAACCATAATCTGGTCACAGAAGCCAAAGCTGGGTCACAGAAACCAAAGCCGGGTCACATAAACCAAAGCCGGGTCACAAAACCTAAATCCGGGTCACTGAAACCAATGCCGAGTATGAGAAACCAAAACCGGATCACACAAACCAAAGCCAAATCACGGAAACCAAAGCCACCTCACATAAACCAAAGCCAGGTCACAGAAACCAAAGCCGGGTCACAGAAACCAAAGCCGGGTCACACAAACCAAAGCCGGGACACATAAACCAAAACCGAGTAACAGAAACCAAAGCCGGATCACAGAAACCAAAGCCAGGTCACATAAACCAAAGCCGGGTCACATAAACCAAAACCGGGTCACAGAACCCAAAGTCAGGTCATAGAAACCAAAGTCGTGTCACAGAAGCAAAAACCGGGTCACGGAAACAAAACATGGGCCACAGAAGCCAAAGCCGGGTCACAGAAACCAAAGCCAGGTTACAGAAACCAAAACCGGGTCACGGAAATCAAAGCCGGGTCACAAAAACAAAAGCCGGGTCATAGAAACCAAAGCCGGGTCACAGAAACCAAAACCGGGTCACAGAAACCAATACCGGGTCACAGAAACCAAAGCCGGGTCACACAAACCAAAGCCCGGTCACAGAAACCAAAGCCGGGTCACAGAAACTAAAGCCGGGGCACATAAACCAAAGCCAAAAAACAGAAACCAAAGCCGGGTCGCTAGAACAAGAGTCGTATCACAGAAATGAAAGCCGGGTCACAGAAAACAAAGCCGGTTCACAGAAACCAAAACCGGGTCACAGAAACCAAAGCCGGGTTACAGAAACCAAAGCCAGGTCACGGAAACCAAACTTGGACCACAAAAATCAAAGCCTGGTTATAGAAACCAAAGCCGGGTCAGAGAAACCAAAGCCCAGTCACACAACCCAAAGCTTGGTCACAGAAACCAAAGCTGTGCACACAAACCAAAGCCAGGTCACAGAAACCGAAGCTGGGTCACAAAAACCAAAGCCGGGTCAGAGAAACCAAAGCCCAGTCACACAACCCAAAGCTTGGTCACAGAAACCAAAGCTGTGCACACAAACCAAAGCCAGGTCACAGAAACCGAAGCTGGGTCACAAAAACCAAAGCTGGGTCACAGAGGATGAAAGCCGAGTCACAAAACCCAAAGCCGGGTAACAGAAACCACAGCCGGGTCACAAAAACCAAAGAGCGGTCACAGAAACAAAATCCGGGTCACAGAAACCAAAGCCGGATCACAAAAACCAAAGCCGGGTCACATAAACCAAAGCCGGGTCACAGAAACCAAAGCCGGGTCTTAGAAACCAAAGCCGGGTCAGAGAAGCCAATCCGAGTTCACAGAAACCAGAGCCGTGTCACTGAAATAGAAGCCTGGTCACAGAAACCAAAGCCGGGTCACAAAAACCAAAACCGGGTCACATAACCTAAAGCCAGGTCTGAAAACCTCAAGTCGGGAAACAGAAACCAAAGCCGGGTACAAGAAACCAAAGCCTGATCACAGAAACCAAAGCCACATCACAGAAATGAAAGCCAAGTCATATAAATGAAAGCCGAGTCACAGAAACCAAAGCCACGTCACAGAAATGAATGCCACGTCACAGAAACCAAAGCCGGGTCACAGAAACCAAACCGGGTCACAAAAACCAAAGCCGGGACACAGAAACCAAAGCCGGGTCACAGAAACCAAAGCCGGGTCATCGAAAACAAAGCCGGGTCGCAAAAACCAAAGCCGGGTCACAGAAACCAAAGCTCGGTCACAGACACCAATGCCGGCTCACAAACACCAAAGCCGGCTCACAGCAACCAAAGCCGGGTCATCGAAACCAAAGTCGGGTCACACAAACCAAAGCCGGGTCACAGAAACCAAACCTGGGTCATCATAAGGAAAGCCGGGTCACAGAAACCAAAGCTGGGTCACAGAAACCACAATCGGGTAACATAAACAAAAGCCGGGTCACAGAATCCAAAGCTGGGCCGTAAAAATCAAAGCCTGGTTACAGAAACGAAAGCCGGATTACAGAGACCAAATCCAGGTCACAGAAACCAAAGCCAGGTCACAGAAACCAAAGCCGGGTCACGGAAACCAAAGCCGAGTCACACAAACCCAAAACTCGAGTCACATAACCAAAGCCGGGTCACAGAAACAAAAGTTGGGTCACAGAAACCAAAGCCAGTTGACAGAAATCAAGGCCGGGTCAAGGAAACCAAAACCGGGTCACAGAAACCAACATCGCGTCACAGAAACCAAAGCCGTGTCACAAAAACCAAAGTCGGGTCACAGAACTCAAAACCGGGCCGGAGAAACCAAAGCTGGGATACAGAAACCAAAATTGGGTCCTGGAAACCAAAGGCGGGTCACAGTAACCAGAACCGGGTCACAGAAACCAAAGCCTGTCACAAAACCAAAACTGGGTCACAAAACCAAAGCCGGGTGACATAAACCAAAATCGAGTAACAAAACCCAAAGCCGGGTCACAAAAACAAAAGCCGTGTCACAACAATCAAAGCCGGGTCACTACAATCAAAGCCGGGTGACAACAACTAAATCCGGGTCACACACACCAAAGCCGGGTCACAAAATCCAAAGCCGGGTCACATAAATTAAAGCCGGGTCACAGAAACCAAAGCCCGGTCACAGAACCAAAGGTGGGTCACATAAACCTATGTCGGATCATACAAAACCAAAGCTGGGTAATAGAAACCAAAGCCCGGTCACATGAACCAAAGCGGGGTCACAGAAACCAAAGCCGGATCAAAAACCAAAAGCCGGGTCACAAAAACCAAAGCCGGGTCACATAAACCAAAGCCTGGTAACAGAAACCAAAGCCAGGTCACAGAAACCAAAGCCGGGTCAATGAAACCAAAGCCGGGTCAGAGAAACCAAATTCAGGTCATAGAAACCAAAGTCGGGTCACAGAAGCCAAAGCTAGGTCACAGAAACCAAAGCCGGGTCACATAAACCAAAGCCGGGTCACAGAACCCAAAGCTGGATCACAGAAACCAAAGCCGATTGACAAAAATCAAAGCCGGTTCACAGAAATAAAAGCAGGGTCAACGAATCCAAAGCCACGCCAGAGAAACCAAATACAGGTGACAGAAACCAAAGCCGGGTCACATAAACCAATGCTGGGTCACATAAACCAAAGCCGGGTCACGGTAACCAAAGCCACGTAACAGAAAGCAAAGCCGGGTCACAGAAACCAAAGCCTGTTCACAAAAAGAAAAGCCAGGTCACATTAGCCAAAGCCAGGTCGCAGAAACCAAGGCCAGGTCACAGAATCCGAAACCGGGTCACTGAAACCTAAGCCGGGTCACAAAAACCAAATCCGGGTCAGAGAAACTATAGCTGGGTCACATAAACCAAAGCTGGGTCTCATGAACCAAAGCCGGGTCACAGAAACAAAAGCTGGGTCACAGAAACCAAAGCCGGGTCACAGAAACCAACGTCGGGTCACAGAAACAAAAGCCGGGTAACGAAACAAAAGCCGGGTCACAGAAACCAAAGCCGGGCCTCAGAAGCCAAAGCCGGGTCAGAGAAACCAATGCTGGGTCATTGAAACCAAAGAGAGGTCACGGAGACCAAAGCCGGGTCACAGAAACCAAAACTGGGCCATAGAAACCAAAGCCGGGTCACAGAAACCAAACCCGGGTCGCACAAGCCAGAGAGGGGTGACAGAAACTGAATCAGGGTCACAAAAACAAAAGCCGGGTCACAGAAACCAAAGCTCGGTCACAGAAACCAAAGCCGGGTCACATAAACCAAAGCTGGGTCACAGAAACTAGATCCGGGTTACAGAAACCAAAGCCGGGTCACAGAAACCAAAGCCAGGTCACAGAAACCAAAGCCGAGTCACAGAAACTACATCCGGGTTACAGAAACACAAACGGGGTCACATAAACCAAAGCCGGGTCACAGAAACCAAAGCCGGGTCACAGAAACCAAAGCCAGGTCACAGAAACCAAAGCCGAGTCACAGAAACTACATCCGGGTTACAGAAACACAAACGGGGTCACATAAACCAAAGCCGGGTCACAGCATTTAAAGCCACATCCCGGAAACCAAAGCGGGGTCAAAGAAACCAAAGCCCGGTCACAGAAACCAAAGCCAGGTAACACAAACGCAAGCCGGGTCACAAAAACCAAAGCCAGGTCACAAAAACCAAAGCCGGGTCACAGGAACCAATGCCGGGTCACAAAAACCAAAGCCACGTCACAAAGACCAAAGGTGGGTCACAGGAACCAAAACTGAGTCACAGAAACCAAAGCACGGTCACCGAAACCAAATCTGGGTCACAGAAACCAAAGCCGGGTCACAGAAACCAAAGCCGGGTCACAGGCACCAAAGCCAGGTCACAAAAACCAACGCTGGGTCACAGAAATCAAAGTCGGGTCAAAAGAACCAAAGCCAGGTCTCAAAAATCAAAGCCAGGCCACAGAGACCAAAGCCCGGCCACAGAAAGCAACGCCGGGTCATAGAAACAAAAGCCCGGTCACAAAATTGAAAGCCGGCTCATAGAAACCAAATCCAGGTCACCAAAACCAAAGCCGGGTCACTGGAACCAAAGCCGGGTCAAAGAAACCATAGCGGGGTCACTGAAACCAAACCCGGGTCACAGAAACCAAAGCTGTATCACAAAAACCAAAGCCGGGCCACAGAAACGAAAGCCGGGTCACATATCTGAAAGCCGGGTTGTTAAAAATGCCCTTGCCATGGATGCCGTTTGCCGTTTTCGTGGTTCGACCACTAGGGAGTGGTTGGATGTGTGATCTGATTTCAAATTTGGACTCCTTGCATTTTTCCATGCAGTTTCGAGCTTTCAGTTGCTCGATTTAGTTGAGAATTCAGAAAGATAGCCCCATCCGAAGTTCGGGTGGAAGGTGGGTGGAATCTGGGTTCCGTCATTGGTGACGGAGTAATTCCACCACCAGTGATCCGAGCTCGACTTCAATGAGCTCCAAGGGCACATGGGCCATGAACAAAAGGGATGTGGATGGTCTTCTGGACCAGGGCGAGCCTCCCCCTACGATGGGATGACAGGAAGGGCGCTTCGACAGGCCACCGTCGTAGCGCCTCCCGTCATTCCCGTTCGTGGGTATGGTGGGCGGCTCGGCTCCACCATGGCTTACTCTAACGGCCGTAGCAGGGGCTCTACTGCTCCGTTTTGGGTGTGCTTGGATGTGTTGGAAAGCTTAGATCACAGGATATACGAATCTGATGTAATCTTGCCAAAACAACTAACCATTGATGATTTCCAGCCTTTCTCAGTTTCCGCAATGTGTATTCTGCCAGAATTCTGCTCCCTTGGTGTTGTGGCGACCCAAAGCACACACCTCCCTTCGGAAGTCTCTTTGCACTAAGGAGCCGTGAACACTCAGGCAGTTCAGGGCACGCCAGGACAGCAATCATGACAAAGGGTTATGGGCCCACGGCCCTGACCTGCCTATCAAGGCGTTCACGGCTTCCGCAAACGCACGGGAGTGTCGCCCGGGGCGACTTCGCTGTCGCACGTTGAGACTGTCCATTGCAGAAGTTCAACAAAGCGCAGAAGACAGAGTCCTTGCCCATCCAAAAAGACATGGGCGGCCCAGGCTTTGGGCTGTGGTGGTGGCATTTCGAGATATACCTCGCGCACAAGGGACTGCTGGATCTCATGAAGGCCACGGAGGTTCAAGATGCGAGCGCAACGGACGAGGAGAAGACGGCCTTCGGGAGAAAGAACACGGAGGCGCTAATGCTCCTACTGTCGGCACTGCATGAATCTCAGTGGGGCTATATCCATGGCTGCGAGCTGGTAGCCGACGCGTGGAAGAAGCTCTGCTCCATCCACCAATCAACATCCCTAGCCAACAAGATCTTCCCAATAAAGCGACTCTTGACGGTGAGGATCAAGGAGGGTGAGGACGTCATTTCAGCCATGCAACAGATTGAGTCTCTTGCCTCACAATGCAATGATGTGGGGTGGAAGATTGATACAAAGATGCAGGCAATGGCGCTCCTCATGGCTCTACCCGAGAGTTGGGGTCCTCTCATCACCGTGCTCGGAGGGTGGGAGGAGGATAAACTCACCTACGGCGCAGTCGCCGAGTACATCCGCAACGAGGTGCACCGTCGGAGCGGTGGCGAGACCTTGTCATCCTCAACTGCCCTGATCACCAAAATTCATGGTGGCAGCAGCAGCGGCAAGCGAGGCGGCGGTAAGGGCGGCGGCAAGAAGGGCGCCAAGAAGGGTGCATGCCATAACTGTGGCAAGGAGGGCCATTGGGCCGAGGAGTGTCCGGACGAGGCGCAGGCCGGTGGCACAGGCGCCAAAGGCAAGAAGGCGCTCCTCAACGGTACAAAGAACCACGACCCGAAGGACGCCAACCGGCGGTGCCTTGACTCAGGTGCGGAGGAGCATACCCAAGTCAAAAAGGTGGGGTTCATCAACTACACCAAGTCTGCCAAGTCCATGGTGACCACCAACGACAATGTCAAACCTGCGGCCGACCAAGGTGATGTGGACGTAGAGGTGGTGGTTGGTGGAAAAAAGATGCAATGTGTGATTCAAAATGTGCAACATGTCCCCGGCCTGGCTGACATATTGAGTGTGAGCCGCTTGACCGACAAGGGGTATGAAGTCCTCTTCCGCAGGAAAGGTGCAGTCGTGCGGATGGACGGCGGTGGCGAGGTCGTGCTAGAGGCGAAGTGCGAGGGAGGCCTCTACATCGTTGAGACCAAGGTCATCCCCTCGGCATCAGACGCAGCAGACCCGCCAGCACGCGTCGTCAACCTCGCAAAAGGCGGGGGAGCAGACCTGCAGCTGTGGCACCGGCGGCTGGGGCACTCGTCGCCCGCAGTCGTGCAAGAGATGGCGAAGCNCATTTTGAGTGTGAGCCGCTTGACAGACAAGGGCTATGAAGTGCTCTTCTGCAGGAAAGGTGCAGTCGTGCGGATGGACGGCGGTGGCGAGGTCGTGCTAGAGGCGAAGTGCGAGGGAGGCCTCTACATCGTTGAGACCAAGGTCATCCCCTCGGCATCAGACGCAGCAGACCCGCCAGCACGCGTCGTCAACCTCGCAAAAGGCGGGGGAGCAGACCTGCAGCTGTGGCACCGGCGGCTGGGGCACTCGTCGCCCGCAGTCGTGCAAGAGATGGCGAAGCGCAACATGGTTCGCGGCCTCAACATCACCGGTGCAGCTGATGCAGCAGCAGATTTCGCAGAGCACAAGTGCGAGCCTTGCATTGTGGGCAAGGCAAAGCGAAAGCCGTTCGAAGACGGACAACGGCGGGCCGAGAACCTGCTCGAGGTCATGCACAGTGATGTGTGCGGACCGATCAAGACGCCGTCTGTTGGGGGCGCGCGTTACTTCGTCACCTTCATCGACGATTGTAGCAGAAAACTCTACATCTACTTCATGAAGCGGAAGAGCGATGTGCTGGACCGGCTGAAGAAGTATGTCACAGCGGTGGAGAGGCAGACTGGCCGCAAGGTCAGATCTCTACGCAGCGACAATGGCGGGGAGTATGTGGGCTGCCGAGGGTGGCTGAAGGAGCAGGGCATTGAGTGGCAGCCGACCACTCCGTACACGCCTCAATCTAGTGGCGTGGCGGAGCGTATGAACCAGACGCTACTCACCATGGCGCGGACAATGCTCGTGGACGCAAAGTTGCCACGGAGCCTGTGGGCTGAGGCCGTGAGTACGGCGTGCTAAATCATCAACCTCACTCCAACAGCAGTGCTGAAGGGAAAGGGCGGCTGGAAGACGCCGCAGGAGGCTTGGAGCAAGCGCAAACCAAGCGTGGCACACCTGAAGGCGTTCGGGTGTAAGGCACACTCGTTGGTGCAGGCCGCGCAAAGAAAAGACCCCAAACTAGACCCGCGCGCAAAGGCGTACGCGTTCCTCGGATACGAGAGTGCGCTCAAGGCGTACCGCCTCTTTGATCCACGGACGCAGGACGTCATCACCAGTCGCGACGTCATGTTTTATGACCAGCAGAGCTACTGCAGCAGCAGCAACAACATTGACGCAGCACACTCTCCAAAGCAGGGGGAGTGGTTCCAACTCCTTGAGCGTGAGGAGGAGCCGGCGGCTGCACAGGTCGATGACGTATCTTCAAAGGATGACGGTGCTAGAGCGCAGCAGGGCAATGCAGCAGGTGCAGGTACCGCTGGAGTGCAGGATGAAGCAGCTGATCCGGGGGAGCCCACAGCCGAGGACAATATTGAAGCAGAGCAGCAGCAAGACCAGCAGCCAGCGTCGCCAAGGTCGCCGCGTCGCAGTCGGAGGCGGCGGAATGCGGCGAAGCGGTATGACGCAAGCACCGGCCGCTGGGTCAGCATGGCGCGGTGCATGATGGCAGCCGCAAAGGAGCCGACAACTGTGCAAGAGGCGCTTTGGTTTCTGTGACCCGGTTTTGGTTTGTGTGACCCGGATTTGGTTTCTGTGACCCGGCTTTGGTTTCTTAGATCCGGCTTTTGTTTCTGTGTCTCAGCTTTCATTTGTGTGATTCTGCTTTTGATTCTGTGACCCGGCTTTCGTTTCTTTGACCAGGCTTTGGTTTCTGTGACCTAGATCTGGTTTCTGTTACCCGGCTTTGGTTTTTTGACCCAGCTTTGGTTTCGGTGACCCGGCTTTCATTTCTTTGACCAGGCATTGGTTTCTGTGACCCGTCTTTGGTTGATGTGGATTTGGTTTCTGTTACCCAGCTTTGGTTTTTTGTGACCCGGCTTTGCTTTCTGTGACCCAGCTTTGGTTTTGGTGACCCGGCTTTGCTTTCTGTGATTCAGCTTTGGTTTTTGTGACCCGACTTTCGTTTCTGTGACCCGGCTTTGGTTTTTGTGACCCAGCTCAAGTTTCTGTGACCTGACTTTGGTTTCTGTTATCCGGCTTTGGTTTCCGTGACCCAGCTTTCGTTTCTGTGACCCGGCTTTGCTTTTTGTCACCTGGCTTTCACCTTTGCGACACGGCTTTCAATTATGTGACCCGGCTCTCGTTTTTGTGAGCTGATATTGGTTTATGTGAACCGGCTGTGGTTTTTGTGGCCCAACTTTAGGTTCTGTAACCCAGCTTTGGTTTCCGTGATCTGGCTTTGGTTTCTGTGACCTTGCTTTGGCGTCTGTGACCTGGCTTTGGTTTTTGTTACCCGGCTTTGGTTACTGTGACCCGGCTTTGGTTTCTGTGACCCGGCTTTGGTTTTTGTGACCCGGCTTTGGTTTCCATGACCCGGCTTTGGTTTTTGTGACCCGGCTTTGGTTTCCATGACCCGGCTTTGGTTTCCATGGCCCGGCTTTGGTTTCTGTGACCCGGCTTTGGTTTCGGTGACCCGGCTTTGGCTTCTGTGACCCGGCTTTGGTTTCTGTGACCGGGCTTTGTTTTCTGTGACCCGGCTTTGACTTTTGTAACCGGGCTTTGTTTTCTATGACCCGGCTTTGGTTTATGTGACCGGGTTTTGGTTTCTTTGACCCGGCTTTGGTTTTTGTGACCCGGCCTTGGTTTGTATGACCCCGCTTTGGTTTCTGTGACCAGTCTTTGGTTTCTGCAACCCGACTTTGGTTTTTGTGTCCCGGGTTTGGTTTCTGTGACCCGGCATTCATTTCTGTGACCGAGCTTTGGTTTTTGTGAGCCAGCTTTGATTCTGTGACCCGGCATAGGTTTCTGTGACCCGGCTTTGGTTCTTGTGAACCGGCTTTCGTTTCTGTGACCCGGCTTTGGTTTCTGTGACCCGTAATTAGTTTCTGTGACCTGGCTTTCGTTTGTGTGACACAGCTTTGTGCAACCCGGCTTTTGTTTCTGTAACCCGGCTTTGGTTTCTGTGACCCGTCTTTCTTTTCTATGACCTGGCTTTGGTTTATGTGACCCGGCTTTGGTTTATGTGACCTGGCTTTGGTGTCTATGACCTGGCTTTGGTTTCTGTGACCCGGCTTTGGTTTCTGTGATCCCACTTTAGTTCCTGTGATCCGGCTTTGGTTTCTGAGACCCGTCTTTGGTTTCTGTGACACGGATTTGGTTACAATGACCCGGCTTTGTTTGCTGTGACTCAGCTTTATTCTGTGACCCAGCTTCGGTTTCTATGACCCATCTTTGCTTGTTGTGACCCGGTTTTGGTTTCTGTGACCCCGCTTTGGTTTTTGTGACCCGGGGTTTGATTCCCGTGAACTGGCTTTTGTTTCCGTGACCCAACTTTGGTTTCTGTGACCCGGCTTTGGTTTTTGTGACCCGGCTTTGGTTTCTGTGACCTGGCTTTTGTTTATGTGACCCAGCTTTCATTTCTTTGACCCAACTCTGGTTTCTGTGACCCCGCTTTGATTTCTGTGAATCAGCTTTGGTTTATCTGACCCGGCTTTGGTTTCTGTGACCCAACTTTGGTTTCCGTGACCTGGCTTTGGTTTGTGTGACCTGGCTTTGGTTTTTGTGACCGAACTTTGGTTGCTGTGACCCGGCTTTGGTTTCTGTGACCCGGCTTTTGTGTCTGTGACCTGGCCTTGGTTTCTGTGACCCGACCTTGGTTTCTGTGGCCCGGCTTTGGTTTCTGTGATCCGGCTTTGGTTTCTTTGACCCGGCTTTGGTTTCTGTGACCCGGCTTTGGTTTCTGTGACCCGGCTTTGGTTTCTGTGACCTGGCTTTGGTTTCTGTGACCCGGCTTTGGTTTCTGTGACCGGGCTTTGGTTCTTGTGACCCGGCTTTGGTTTCTGTGACCGGGCTTTGGTTCTTGTGACCCGGCTTTGGTTTCTGTGACCGGGCTTTGGTTCTTGTGACCCGGCTTTGGTTTCTGTGACCGGGCTTTGGTTCTTGTGACCCGGCTTTGGTTTCTGTGACCGGGCTTTGGTTCTTGTGACCCGGCTTTGGTTTCTGTGACCGGGCTTTGGTTCTTGTGACCCGGCTTTGGTTTCTGTGACCGGGCTTTGGTTCTTGTGACCCGGCTTTGGTTTCTGTGACCGGGCTTTGGTTCTTGTGACCCGGCTTTGGTTTCTGTGACCGGGCTTTGGTTCTTGTGACCCGGCTTTGGTTTCTGTGACCGGGCTTTGGTTCTTGTGACCCGGCTTTGGTTTCTGTGACCGGGCTTTGGTTCTTGTGACCCGGCTTTGGTTTCTGTGACCGGGCTTTGGTTCTTGTGACCCGGCTTTGGTTTCTGTGACCGGGCTTTGGTTCTTGTGACCCGGCTTTGGTTTCTGTGACCGGGCTTTGGTTCTTGTGACCCGGCTTTGGTTTCTGTGACCGGGCTTTGGTTCTTGTGACCCGGCTTTGGTTTCTGTGACCGGGCTTTGGTTCTTGTGACCCGGCTTTGGTTTCTGTGACCGGGCTTTGGTTCTTGTGACCCGGCTTTGGTTTCTGTGACCGGGCTTTGGTTCTTGTGACCCGGCTTTGGTTTCTGTGACCGGGCTTTGGTTCTTGTGACCCGGCTTTGGTTTCTGTGACCGGGCTTTGGTTCTTGTGACCCGGCTTTGGTTTCTGTGACCGGGCTTTGGTTCTTGTGACCCGGCTTTGGTTTCTGTGACCGGGCTTTGGTTCTTGTGACCCGGCTTTGGTTTCTGTGACCGGGCTTTGGTTCTTGTGACCCGGCTTTGGTTTCTGTGACCGGGCTTTGGTTCTTGTGACCCGGCTTTGGTTTCTGTGACCGGGCTTTGGTTCTTGTGACCCGGCTTTGGTTTCTGTGACCGGGCTTTGGTTCTTGTGACCCGGCTTTGGTTTCTGTGACCGGGCTTTGGTTCTTGTGACCCGGCTTTGGTTTCTGTGACCGGGCTTTGGTTCTTGTGACCCGGCTTTGGTTTCTGTGACCGGGCTTTGGTTCTTGTGACCCGGCTTTGGTTTCTGTGACCGGGCTTTGGTTCTTGTGACCCGGCTTTGGTTTCTGTGACCGGGCTTTGGTTCTTGTGACCCGGCTTTGGTTTCTGTGACCGGGCTTTGGTTCTTGTGACCCGGCTTTGGTTTCTGTGACCGGGCTTTGGTTCTTGTGACCCGGCTTTGGTTTCTGTGACCGGGCTTTGGTTCTTGTGACCCGGCTTTGGTTTCTGTGACCGGGCTTTGGTTCTTGTGACCCGGCTTTGGTTTCTGTGACCGGGCTTTGGTTCTTGTGACCCGGCTTTGGTTTCTGTGACCGGGCTTTGGTTCTTGTGACCCGGCTTTGGTTTCTGTGACCGGGCTTTGGTTCTTGTGACCCGGCTTTGGTTTCTGTGACCGGGCTTTGGTTCTTGTGACCCGGCTTTGGTTTCTGTGACCGGGCTTTGGTTCTTGTGACCCGGCTTTGGTTTCTGTGACCGGGCTTTGGTTCTTGTGACCCGGCTTTGGTTTCTGTGACCGGGCTTTGGTTCTTGTGACCCGGCTTTGGTTTCTGTGACCGGGCTTTGGTTCTTGTGACCCGGCTTTGGTTTCTGTGACCGGGCTTTGGTTCTTGTGACCCGGCTTTGGTTTCTGTGACCGGGCTTTGGTTCTTGTGACCCGGCTTTGGTTTCTGTGACCGGGCTTTGGTTCTTGTGACCCGGCTTTGGTTTCTGTGACCGGGCTTTGGTTCTTGTGACCCGGCTTTGGTTTCTGTGACCGGGCTTTGGTTCTTGTGACCCGGCTTTGGTTTCTGTGACCGGGCTTTGGTTCTTGTGACCCGGCTTTGGTTTCTGTGACCGGGCTTTGGTTCTTGTGACCCGGCTTTGGTTTCTGTGACCGGGCTTTGGTTCTTGTGACCCGGCTTTGGTTTCTGTGACCGGGCTTTGGTTCTTGTGACCCGGCTTTGGTTTCTGTGACCGGGCTTTGGTTCTTGTGACCCGGCTTTGGTTTCTGTGACCGGGCTTTGGTTCTTGTGACCCGGCTTTGGTTTCTGTGACCGGGCTTTGGTTCTTGTGACCCGGCTTTGGTTTCTGTGACCGGGCTTTGGTTCTTGTGACCCGGCTTTGGTTTCTGTGACCGGGCTTTGGTTCTTGTGACCCGGCTTTGGTTTCTGTGACCGGGCTTTGGTTCTTGTGACCCGGCTTTGGTTTCTGTGACCGGGCTTTGGTTCTTGTGACCCGGCTTTGGTTTCTGTGACCGGGCTTTGGTTCTTGTGACCCGGCTTTGGTTTCTGTGACCGGGCTTTGGTTCTTGTGACCCGGCTTTGGTTTCTGTGACCCGGCTTTGGTTTTTGTGACCGGGCATTGGTTTCACTGACCCGGCTTTGGTTTCTGTGACCCGGCTTTGGTTTCTGTGACCTAGCTTGGTTTTTGTGACCGGGCTTTGGTTTTTGTGACCCGGCTTTGATATCTGTGACCCTGCTTTGGTTTGTGTGACCCGGCTTTGGTTTCTGTGACCCGGCTCTGGGTTGTGTGAGCCGGCTTTGGTTTCTGTGAGCCGGCTTTGGTTTCTGTGACCAGAATTCGTTTCTGTGACCCGGCTTTGGTTTATGTGGCCCGGCTTTGGTTTCTGTGACCCGGTTTTGGTTTCTAAGACCCTGCTTTGGTTTCTGTTACCGGGCTTTGGTTTATTTGATCCGGCTTTGGAATCTGTGACCCGGCTTTGGTTTCTGTGACCCGGCTTTGGTTTTTGTGACCTGGCTTTGGTTATTGTGACCCGGTTTGGTTTCTGTGACCACTTTGGTTTCAGTGACCCAGCTTTGGTTTCTGTGACCCGGCTTTGGTTTTTGTGACTTGGCTTTGGTTTCTGTGACCTGGCTTTGGTTTCTGTGACCCGGCTTCTATTTCAGTGACCCGGCTTTGGATTCTGTGGCCCGGATTTGGTTTCCGTGACCCGACTTTGGTTTCCGTGACCCAGCTTTGGTTTTTGTGACCCGGCTTTGGTTTTTCTGACCCGGCTTTGGTTTCTGTGACCAGGCTTTGGTTTCTGTGACCCGGCTTTGGTTTCTGTGTCCTGGCTTTGGTTTCTGTGACTCGGCTTTGGTTTCAGTTACCTGGTTTTGCTTTCTACGACCTGGCTTTGGTTTCTATGACTCGACTTTGATTTATGTGACCCAGCTTTGATTTCGGTGACCCAGCTTTGGTTTCTGTGACCTGGGTTTGGTTTCTATGATGTGGGTTCGGTTTTTGGGACCTGGGTTTGGTATCTGTGCCTTGAGTTTGGTTCACGTGACCCGGCTTTGGTTTCTGTGACCGGGCTTTGGTTTTTGTGACCAGGCTTTGGTTTCTGTGACCCGGTTTTGGTTTCAATGACCAGGATTTGGTTTCTGTGACCCGGCTTTCGTTTTTGTGACCCGGCTTTGGTTTCTGTGACCAGGCTTTGGTTTCTGTGACCCTGCTTGGTTTATGTGATCTGGCTTTGGTTTCTGTGACCCGGCTTTGATTTCTGTGACCATGCGTTGGTGCCTGTGACCAAGGGTGTAACCGAGTCCAGACTCGCGAGTCTTGTCTCAGACTCGGATTCGCGAGACGAGGCCTCCTGGCAGACTCGGTCTCGCGAGTCTTTTCAAAAGTCTCACGAGTCCAGGACTCGGGAGACCATGTGACTTGGACTCCTGAGACGTTTCCATATATAATACAAAAAACAAGTGAAATATTAGGATATCAAGTCAAAACAAGCAAGTCTTAAGACCATCACCTTATATACTTCATTATATATAATCCCAACTCTTCAAACTTCTTGTTATGTCATGCTCAAATGCTTGCCATCTCTGAAGCAAAAGGTTCCACGAGTCCGAGAAGAGACTGGGTCCTGGATCCGGTCTCGCGAGTCTTTACAAAGACTCGGTCTCACGAGTCTTTCGCACGAGTCCAAAAAGACTGGTTTCACCCTTATCTGTGACCCGGCTTTAGTTCTTGTGACCTGGCTTTGGTTTGTGTGACCTGTCTTTGGCTTCCTTGACCCGGATTGGGTTTCTGTGACCTGGCTTAGTTTTTGTGACCGGGCTTTGGTTTCTGTGACCCGGCCTTGGTTTCTGTGACCCGGCTTTGGTTTATGGGACCTGGCTTTGGTTTCTGTGACCCGTCTTTGGTTTTTGTGAGCGGACTTTGGTTTCTGTGACCTGGGTTTGGTTTCTGTGACCCGGCTCTCATTTCTGTGACCCGTCTTTGGTAGTAAGACCCGGCTTTGGTTTCTGATACCCGGCTTTTGTTTTTGTGACCCGGTTTTGGTTTCTGTGATGCAGCTTTGGTTTCTATGACCCGGCTTTGGTTAATGTGACCCGGCTTTGGTTTCTGTGACCCGGCTTTGGTTTCACTGACCCGGCTTTGGTTTCTGTGACTCGGGTTTGGTTATTGTGACCGGGCTTTGGTTTCTGTGACCCAGCTTTGGCTTCTGTGACCCGGCTTTGGTGTCTGTGACCGGGCTATGGTTTCTGTGACTCGACTTAGGTTTCTGTGATCCGGTTTTGGTTTTTGTGACACGGCTTTGGTTTCTGTGACCCGGCTTTAGTTTATCTGACTCGGCTTTGGTTTCTGTTACCGGGCTTTGGTTTCTGTGACCCGGCTTTGGTTTCTGTGACCTGGCTTTGGTTTCTGTCACCCGGCTTTGGTTTCTGTGACCCGGCTTTGGTTTCTGTGACCCGGCTTTAGTTTATCTGACTCGGCTTTGGTTTCTGTTACCGGGCTTTGGTTTCTGTGACCCGGCTTTGGTTTCTGTGACCTGGCTTTGGTTTCTGTCACCCGGCTTTGGTTTCTGTGACCCGGCTTTGGTTTCTGTGACGCGACTTTGGTTTTTGTGACCCGGCTTAGGTTTCTGTAACCCGGCTTTGGTTTTTGTGACCAGGCTTAAGTTTCTGTGACCTGGCTTTGGTGTCCGTGACACGGCTTTGGTTTCTGTGACCGTGCTTTGGTTTCTGTGACCCGGCTTTGGTTTCTGTGACCCGGCTTTGGTTTTTGTGAACAGGCTTTGGATTCTGTGACCCGGCTCTCGTTTCTGTGATCGGTTTTTAGTTTCTGTGACCAAGATTTCGTTTCTGTGATCCGGCTTTCGTTTTTGTGACCCGGCTTTGGTTTCTGTGACCAGACTTTGGTTTCTGTGATCCGGCTTGGTTTCTGTGATCTGGCTTTGGTTTTTGTGACCCGGCTTTGGTTTCAGCGACCCAACGTTTGTGGCTGTAACCCGGCTTCAGTTCCTGTGACCCGGCTTTGGTTTGTATGACCTGGCTTTGGTTTATGTGACCCGGGTTTGGTTAGCGTGACCCGCTTTTTGTTTCTGTGACCAAGCTTCCTTCTGTGATCCAGCTTCGGTTTCTGTGACCTGGCTTGGTTTTTGTGACCGGGCTTTGGTTTCTGTGAACCGGCTCTCATTTCTGTGACCCGGCTTTGGTTTCTGTGACCCGGCTTTGGATTTTGTGACCCGGCTTTGGTTTCTAAGACCCTGCTTTGGTTTCTGTTACCTGGCTTTGATTTTTGTGACGTGATTTTTGCTTCTGTGACCAGGGTTTGGTTTCTGTGATCCAGCATTTGTTTCTGTGACCCGGCTTTGGTTAATGTGACCCGGCTTTGGTTTATGTGACCCGGCTTTGGTTTCTGTGACCCGGCTTTGGTTTCTGTGATCCGGCTTTGGTTTTTGTGACCCGGCTTTGGTTTCTCTCACCCGGCTTTGGTTTCTATGACTCGGCTTTGGTTGCTGTGACCCGGCTTTGGTTTCAGTGACCCGGCTTTGGTTTCTGTGACCCGGCTTTGGTTTCTGTGACCCGGCTTTGGTTTCTGTGACCCGGCTTTGGTTTCTGTGACCCGGCTTTGGTTGCTGTGACCCGGCTTTGGTTTCAGTGACCCGGCTTTGGTTTCTGTGACCCGGCTTTGGTTTTTGTGACCTGGTGTTGGTGTCTGTGACTCGGCTTTAGTTCATGTGACCCGGCTTTGGTTTGTGTGACCTGGCTTAGGTTTCTGTGACCCGGATTTGGTTAGTGTGGCCCGGTTTTTGTTTCTGTGACCAAGCTTCATTCGATGACCCAGCTTTAGAATCTGTGACCCGGCTTTGGTTTCCGTGACCAGGCTCTGGTTTCTGTGACCTGGCTTTGGTTTCTGTGACCTGGCTTTGGTTTTTGTGACCCGGGTTTGGTTTCTGTCACCAGGGTTTGGTTTCTGTGACCCGGTTATTATTTCTGTGTCCCAGGTTAGTTTGTGTGACCTGGCTTTGGATTCTTTGACCTAGTGTTGGTGTCTGTGACCCGACTTTAGTTCATGTGACCCGGCTTTGGTTTCTGTGACCTGGCCTTGGTTTCTGTGACCCGGATTTTGTTAGTGTGACCCGATTTTTGTTTGTGTGACCCAGCTTCATTCTATGACCCGGCTTTGGTTTTTGTGACCCGGCTTTGGTTTCTGTGACCCGGCATTGGTTTCTGTCACCCGGCTTTGGTTTATGTGACCCGGCTTTGGTTTATGTGACTCGGCTTTAGTGTCCTTGACCCGGCTTTGGTTTCTGTGACTTGGCTTTGGCTTCTGTGACCCGGCTTTGGTATATGTGAGCCAGCTTTGGTTTCTTAGACCGGCTTTGGTTTCTGTGATCTGGCTTGGTTTCTGTGACCCCACTTTGGTTTCTGTGACCCAGCTTTGATTTCTGTGGTCCGGCGTTGGTGAGAGCAACCCGGCTTGAGTTTCTGTGACCCGGTTTTGGTTTCTGTGACCCGGCTTTGGTTTCTGTGACCCGGATTTGGTTACAATGACCTGACTTTGGTTGCTCTGACCCAGCTTCATTATGTGACCCGGCTTTGGTTTCTATGATCCGGCATTTGTTTTTGTGACCCGGCTTTGGTTTCAATGACCTGGCTTTGGTTTCTGTGACCCGGCTTTGGTTTCTATGACCCGGCTTTGGTTTCTGTGACGCGGCTTTGGTTTTTGTGACCCGGCTTAGGTTTCTGTGACCCGGCTTTGGTTTTTGTGACCGGGCTTTAGTTTCTGTGACCTGGCGTTGGTTTCTTTGACACGGCTTTGGTTTCTGTAACTGGGCTTTGGTTTCTGTGACCCGGCTTTGGTTTCTGTGACCCGGCTTTGGTTTTTGTGACCAGGCTTTGGTTTCTGTGACCCGGCTTTCGTTTCTGTGATCGGCTTTTAGTTTCTATAACCAGGATTTGGTTTCTGTGATCCGGCTTTCGTTTTTGTGACCCGGCTTTGGTTTCTGTGACCAGGGTTTGGTTTCTGTGATCCGGCTTGGTTTCTGTGATCTGGCTTTGATTTCTGTGACCCGGCTTTGGTTTCAGTGACCCAACGTTGTTGTCTGTGACCCGGGTTCAGTTCCTGTGACCCGGCTTTGGTTTGTGTGACCTGGCTTTGGTTTATGTGACCCGGATTCGGTTAGCGTGACCGCCTTTTTGTTTCTGTGACCAAGCTTCATTCTGTGATCCAGCTTCGGTTTCTGTGACCTGGCTTGGGTTTTGTGACCAAGCTTTGGTTTCTGTGACCCGGCTTTGGTTTCTGTGACCCGGCTTTGGTTTCTGAGACCTGGCTTTGGTTTCTGTGACCCGGCTTTGGTTTCTGTGGGAGGACATTGGTTTCTGTGACCCGGATTTGGTTTCTGTGAACCGGCTCCCGTTTCTAAGACCCGGCTTTGGTTTCTGTGACCCGGATTTGGTTTCTGTGAACCGGCTCCCGTTTCTAAGACCCGGCTTTGGTTTCTGTGACCCGGCTTTGGATTCTGTGACCCGGCTTTGGTTTCTAAGACTCGGCTTTGGTTTCTGTTACCTGGCTTTGGTTTCTGTGACGCGACTTTCGTTTCTGTGACCAGGGTTTGGTTTGTGTGATCCAGCTTTGGTTTCTGTGACCCGGCTTTGGTTTTTGTGATCCGGTTTTGGTTATTGTGACCCGGCTTTGGTTTCTCTCACCCGGCTTTGGTTTCTATGACCCGGCTTTGGTTGCTGTGACCCGGCTTTGGTTTCTGTGACCCGGTTTTGGTTTCTATGACCCGGCTTTGGTTATTGTGACCCGGCTTTTGTTTCGATCACCCAGCTTGGATTCTGTGACCCGGCTTTGGTGTGTGTGACCTGGCTTGGGTTTCTGTGATTTGGCGTTGGTGTCTGTGACTCGGCTTTAGTCCCTGTGACCCGGCTTTCGTTTGTGTGACCTGGCTTAGGTTTCTGTGACCCGGATTTGGTTACTGTGACCCGGTTTTTGTGTCTGTGACCCAACTTCATTCGATGACCCAGCTTTAGAATCTGTGATCCGGCTTTGGTTTCTGTGACCAGGCTTTGGTTTCTGTGACCTGGCTTTGGATTCCGTGACCTGGCTTTGGGTTTTGTGACCCGGGTTTGGTTTCTGTGACCAGGCTTTGGTTTCTGTGACCCGGTTTTTGTTTCCGTGACCTAGGTTAGTTTGTGTGACCTGGCTTTGGATTATGTGACCTAGTGTTGGTGTCTGTGACCCGACTTTAGTTCATGTGACCTGGCTTTGGTTTCTGTGACCTGGCCTTGGTTCCTGTGACTCGGATTTGGTTAGTGTGACCCAATACTGGTTTCTGTGACCCAGTTTTATTCTTTGACCCGGCTTTGGTTTTTGTGACCCCGCTTTGGTTTCTGTGACCCGGCTTTGGTTTCTGTGACTCGGCTTTGGTGTCCTTGACCTGGCTTTGGTTTGATTGACTCAGCTTTGGCTTCTGTGACCCGGCTTTGGTTTCTGTGATCCAGCTTCGGTTTCTTTGACCCGGCTTTGGTTTCTGTGACCCGGCTTGGTTTCTGTGACCCCGCTTTGGTTTCTGTGACCCAGCTTTGGTTTCTGTGATCCAGCTTCGGTTTCTTTGACCCGGCTTTGGTTTCTGTGACCCGGCTTGGTTTCTGTGACCCCGCTTTGGTTTCTGTGACCCAGCTTTGGTTTCTGTGATCCGGCGTTGGTGACAGCAACCCGGCTTTAGTTTATGTGACCCGGTTTTGGTTTCTGTGACCCGGCTTTGGTTTCTGTGACCCGGATTTGGTTACAATGACCCGACTTTGGTTCCTGTGACCCAGCTTCATTCTATGACCCGGCTTTGGTTTCCATGACCCGGTTTTGGTTTTTGTGACCCGGCTTTGGTTTCTGTGACCTGGCTTTGATTTCTATGACCCGGCTTTGGTTTCTCTGACCCGCCTTTGGTTTCTGTGACCCGGCTTTGGTTGTTGTGACCCGGCTTTGGTTTCTGTGACCTGGCTTTGATTTCTATGACCCGGCTTTGGTTTCTCTGACCCGCCTTTGGTTTCTGTGACCCGGCTTTGGTTGTTGTGACCCGGCTTAGGTTTCTGTGACCTGGCTGTAGTTTTTGTGACCGGGCTTTAGTTACTGTGACCCGGCTTTGGTTTCTGTGACCCGGCTTTGGTTTCTATGACCCGGCTTTGGTTGTTGTGACCAGGCTTTGGTTTCTGTGACCCGGCTTTCGTTTCCGTGACCCGGCTTTTACTTTTGGTGACCAGGATTTGGTTTATGTGACCCGGCTTTCGTTATTCGACCCGGCTTTGGTTTCTGTCACCAGGCTTTGGTTTCTGTGACCGGCTTGGTTTCTGTGATCTGGCTTTGGTTTCTGTGACCCGGCTTTAGTTCATGTGACCCGGTTTTGGTTTGTGTGACCTGGCTTCGGTTTCTGTGACCCGGATTTGGTGACAACAACTAAAACCGGGTCATTGTATCCAAATCCGGGTCACAGAAACCAAAGCTGGGTCATAGAAACCAAAGCCGGGTCACAGGAACTATAGCCGGTTTGCAAATACCAAGGCCGGGTCACAGAAACCAAAGCTGGGTCACAGAAACCAAAGCCAAGTCACAGAAACCAAGCCGGGTCACAGAAACCAAAGCCAAGTCACAGAAACCAAAGCCGGGTCACAGAAACCAAAGCTGGGTCACAGAAACCAAAGCCAAGTCACAGAAACCAAGCCGGGTCACAGAAACCAAAGCCAAGTCACAGAAACCAAAGCCGGGTCACAGAAACCAAAGACAGGTAACAAAAATCAAAGCCGGGTCATAGAAACCAAAGACAAGTCATAGAAACGAAAGCCGGGTCACATAAACCAAAGCCACGTCACAGAACAGAAAGCCGGGTTGCAAAAAGCCGGCTCACAGAAACCAAAGCCAGGTTACAGAAACCAAAGCCGGGTCATAGAAAGGAAAGCCGGATCACAATAGCCAAAGCCGGGTCACAAAATGCAAAGCCTGCTCACATAAACCAAAGCCGGGTCATACATTCCAAAGCCGGATCACAGAAACCAAAACCGGGTCACACAAACCAAAGCCGGGTCACAAAAACCAAAGCCGGGTCACAGAAATGAAAGACGGGTCACACTAACCAAAGGCAAGTCACAGAAACCAAAGCTGGGTCACAGAAAACAAAGCCGGTTCACAGAAACCAAAGCTAGGTTGTAGAAACCAAAGCCGGGTCACAAAAACGAAAGCCGGGTCACCGAAACCAAAGTCGGGTCACAGAAACCCAAGTCGGGTAACAAAAACCAAAACCGGGTCTTAGAAACTAAAGCCGGGTCACAGAAACCAACGCAGGATCACAAAAATCAAAGTTGGGTCACACAAACGAAAGCCGGACCATAGAAACCAAAGCCGGGTGACATAAACCAAAGCCGGGTCACAGAAACCAAAGCCGTGTCATAGAAACCAAAGCCCGGTCACAGAAACCAAGACCAGGTTACAGAAACTAAAGCCGGGCCACTGAAACCAAAGCCTGGTCATAAAAACCAAGCCAGGTAACAGAAACCAAAACATGGTCACAGACACCAAAGCCTGGTCACATAAAGCAAAGCTGGGTCACAGAAACCAAAGCTGAGTCACAGAAACCAAAGCCGGGTTACATAAACCAAAGCCGGGTCACAGAAACCAAAGCGCGGTCACAGAAACCAAACCCGGGTCACAGAAACCAGACCCGGGTAACATAAACCAAAGCCGAGTCACAGAAACCAAAGCCGGTTCACAAAAACCAAAGCCGGGTCACAGGAACGAAAGCCAGGTCACAGAAACCAAAGCTAGGTCACATACTGAAAGCTGGGTCACAGAGAACAAAACCGGGTCACAGTAACCAAATCCGGGTCACAGAAACCAAAGCCAGGTCACACAAACCAAAGCTGGGGCACAGGAAGTAAAGCCGGGTCAGAGACACCAACGCCGGGTCACAGAAACCAAAGCTGGGTCACAGAAACCAAAGCCGGGTTACAGAATCGAAGCCGGGTCACACTTACGGAAACTGGGTCACATAAATCAAACCGGGTCATAGAAACCATATCCGGGTCAGAGAAACCAAATCCGGGTCAAAGAAACCAAAGCCTGGTCACAGAAACCAGAGCTGGGTCACATAAACCAAAGCCGGGTCACACAAACCAAAGCCGGGTCACAAAAACCAAAGCCGGGTCACAGGAACCAAAGCCCAATCACATAAACCAAAGCCGGGTCATAGAAAGAAAAGCCGGGTCACTGAAACCAAAGCCAGGTCACAGAATGAAGCTAGATCACAGCAACCAAAGCCAGGTCATTGTAACCGAATCCGGGTCGCAAAAACCAAAGCGGGGTCACAGAAACCAAAGCCGGGGTACTGGAACTAAAGCCGGGTTGCAGACACCAACGCCGGGTCACAAAAACCAAAGCCGGGTCACAGGAACCAAAGCCCGGTCACAGAAACCAAAGCCGGGTCATTGTAACCAAATCCGGGTCGCAAAAACCAAAGCGGGGTCACAGAAACCAAAGCCGGGGTACTGGAACTAAAGCCGGGTTGCAGACACCAACGCCGGGTCACAAAAACCAAAGCCGGGTCACAGAAAGCAAAGCCGGGTCACAGAAACCAAAGCCGGGTTACAGAAACTAAAGCCGGGTCACAGAAACCAAAGCCGGGTCACAGAAACCAAAGCCGGGTCACAGAAACCAAATCCGGGTCTCAGAAACCAAAGCCAGGTCATAGAAACCAAAGCCGAGTCATATAAACCAAAGCCTGGTCATAGAAACCAAAGCCGGGTCACAGAAACCAAAGCCGGGTCAGAGCAACCAAAGCCAGGATACAGACACCAAATCTGGGTGAAAGAAACCAAAGCCTGGTCACGTGAACCAAAGCCGGGTCACAGAAACCAAAGCCGGGTCACACAAACCAAAGTCGGGTCACAGAAACCAAAGCCGGGTCAGAGAAACCAAAGCCGGATTACAGAAACCAAAGCCGGGTCACTGAAACCAAAGCCGGGTCAAAGAAACCAAAGCCGGGTCACAGAAACCAATGTCCGGTCACAGAAACCGATGTCGGGTCACAGAAACCAAAGCCGGGTAAGAGAAACCAAAGCCGGGTCACAGCGGGTGCGGTGAGGCCGCACCCGCTGCTGGCGTGGTCGTCACTGGTGTCGGAGGTGGTCTTGCCACAGGGCCAGGTTGGGACACGCCAGTCGCAGCCGTGTGTGATGCTGGTACCCTTGCCGGTGGTGTTCTTGTTGTGGGACCCAGCCGCGGTGGGGCCGCTACTCCCGCAGGTGGTGTCGGTGCCGGTCGGTGTCCCGCGCCTGTGTTAAGGGCGGGGCGACGTAGCTGACGTTGGGAGGGTCCACCTCCCCGCGACGGAGGCGCGGTCCCCGTGCCTGGCTGGCGTGCCATGTTGATGGTTCCGCGGGCAAGAGCCCAACTCTGCGTGATCCGTCGAGTGTGTCGAGTGCCTGGGATAGCTGAGTCGGAGGTGGGTAGGGATTGGCGGAGAGATGGTCGATCCGAGGTGAAGAGTGGAGTGAATGATCGAATGCCAGAACTCAAAACGAGACTGAGGATGCCTGCGCCTATCAATATATCCGCTTGGCGCAGCGCGAGCCAGTCTGCCGCGAGCAGGATGTCATACGTGCGGACGTCGCAAACTTGGACAGTGTGTGCCGCATGTACATTTGTCACCTGCATGGGGAGGCCCGCAATCTGTCCGAGCGGCGCGTCGATGTCACCGGTGGAGATAGAGAAGCGGAGTCGAGTGGGCTGGCTGAGGAACTGCATGTGGAGCGAACGGACCATCCGGAGCGCGATCGTGGTGTGTATGGCACCGGTGTCCAAGATGGCATCGAACTTGCGTCCGCATATCCACATGTAACACCCCGCCACGTGGACCTCCGAGGGTGCGGGCGGTCCGGGGATGAGAGCCGCGGGTGACCGGGTGCGTGAGGCACGTGCAGCGGTATCTCGCGCACCAGAGCGAGTGAGGAGGATGTATTGGGAACACAGTAACCAAAGCGGGGTCACAGAAACCAAAGCAGGGACATAGAAAGCAAAGCCGGGTCACAGAGACCAAAACGGGATCACAGAAACCAAAGCGGGGACACAGAAAGCAAAGCTGGGTCACAGAAACCAAAGCCGGATCACAGAAACAAAAGGGGGGTCACAGAAACGAACGCAGGGTCACAGAAACCTAAGCCGGGTCACCAAAACCAAAGCCGGTTCACATAAACCAAGCCGGGTCACAGAAACCAAAGCCGGGTCACAGAAACCAAAGCCGGGTCACAGAAACCAAAGCCGGGTCACAGAAACCAAAGCCGGGTCACAGAAACCAAAGCCGGGTCACAGAAACCAAAGCCGGGTCACAGAAACCAAAGCCGGGTCACAGAAACCAAAGCCGGGTCACAGAAACCAAAGCCGGGTCACAGAAACCAAAGCCGGGTCACAGAAACCAAAGCCGGGTCACAGAAACCAAAGCCGGGTCACAGAAACCAAAGCCGGGTCACAGAAACCAAAGCCGGGTCACAGAAACCAAAGCCGGGTCACAGAAACCAAAGCCGGGTCACAGAAACCAAAGCCGGGTCACAGAAACCAAAGCCGGGTCACAGAAACCAAAGCCGGGTCACAGAAACCAAAACGGGATCACAGAAACCAAAGCGGGGACACAGAAAGCAAAGCTGGGTCACAGAAACCAAAGCCGGATCACAGAAACAAAAGGTGGGTCACAGAAACGAACGCAGGGTCACAGAAACCAAAGCCGGGTCACCAAAACCAAAGCCGGTTCACATAAACCAAGCCGGGTCACAGAAACCAAAGCTGGGTCACAGAAACCAAAGCCTGATCACAAGAACCAAAGCCAGGTCACATAGCCTAAACATGGGTCACAAAAAATAAACCTGGGTCACAGAAACCAAAGCCAGGTCGCAGAAACCAAAGCCGGGTCACGGAAACCAAAGCCGGGTCACATGAACCAAAGCCACGTCACAAAAACCAAACCCAGGTCACAGAAACCAAAACCGGGTCACATAAACCAAAACCAGGTCACAGAAGCCAAAACTAGGCCACAGAAACCAAAGCTGAGTCACAGAAACCAAAACCGGGTCACAAAAACCAAAGCGGGGTCACAAAAACCAAAGTCGGGTCACAAAGACCGAAGCCGGGTAACAGAAACCAAAGCCGGGTCACAGAAAGAAAAGCGAGATCATAGAAACCAAAGCTGGGTCACAAAAACCAAAGCCGGGTCACAAAAACAAAGCCAGGTCACATGAACCAAAACCGGATCACAAAAAACCAAAGCTGGGTCACAGAGAGCAGAGCCGGGTCACAAAAACCAAAGCCCAGTCACAGAAACCAAAGACGAGTCACAAAGACCAAAGCGGGGTCACAGAAACCAGAGCCAGGTCACAGAAACCAAAGCCGGGTCACAGAAACCAAAGCTGGGTCACATAAACCAAAGCCGGATCACACGAACAAAAGCGGGGTCATAGAAACCAAGCCCGGGTCACAGATCCAAAACCGGATCACAGAAACCAAAGCCGGGTCACACCAACCAATGCCGGATCACAGAAACCAAAGCCGGGTCACAAAAACCAGAACCAGGTCACAGAAACCAACGCCGGTTCACAGAAATCAAAGCTAGGTCTCAGCAACCAATGCCGGATTACATAAACCAATGCCAGGTCATAGAAACCAAAGCCGGGTCATAGAAATCAAAGCTGGGTCACAAAACCAAAGTCAGGTCACAGAAACCAAAGCCGGGTCACAGAAACCGAACCCGGGTCACAGAAACCAAAGCCGGGTCACAAAAGCCAACGTCGGGTCATATAAACTAAAGCCATGTCACAGAACTGAAAGCAGGATGACAAAAACCAACGCCGGGTCACATAAACCAAAGCCGGATCACAGAAACCAGAGCCGGGTCACACTGACCAAAGCCGGGTCACAGAAACCGAGCCGGATCATATAAACCAAAACCGGTTCACAGAAACCAAAGCCTGGTCACGTGAACCAAAGCCGGGTCACAGAAACCGAGCCGGATCATATAAACCAAAACCGGTTCACAGAAACCAAAGCCTGGTCACGTGAACCAAAGCCGGGTCACAGAAACCGAGCCGGATCATATAAACCAAAACCGGTTCACAGAAACCAAAGCCTGGTCACGTGAACCAAAGCCGGGTCACAGAAACCGAGCCGGATCATATAAACCAAAACCGGTTCACAGAAACCAAAGCCTGGTCACGTGAACCAAAGCCGGGTCACAGAAACCGAGCCGGATCATATAAACCAAAACCGGTTCACAGAAACCAAAGCCTGGTCACGTGAACCAAAGCCGGGTCACAGAAACCGAGCCGGATCATATAAACCAAAACCGGTTCACAGAAACCAAAGCCTGGTCACGTGAACCAAAGCCGGGTCACAGAAACCGAGCCGGATCATATAAACCAAAACCGGTTCACAGAAACCAAAGCCTGGTCACGTGAACCAAAGCCGGGTCACAGAAACCGAGCCGGATCATATAAACCAAAACCGGTTCACAGAAACCAAAGCCTGGTCACGTGAACCAAAGCCGGGTCACAGAAACCGAGCCGGATCATATAAACCAAAACCGGTTCACAGAAACCAAAGCCTGGTCACGTGAACCAAAGCCGGGTCACAGAAACCGAGCCGGATCATATAAACCAAAACCGGTTCACAGAAACCAAAGCCTGGTCACGTGAACCAAAGCCGGGTCACAGAAACCGAGCCGGATCATATAAACCAAAACCGGTTCACAGAAACCAAAGCCTGGTCACGTGAACCAAAGCCGGGTCACAGAAACCGAGCCGGATCATATAAACCAAAACCGGTTCACAGAAACCAAAGCCTGGTCACGTGAACCAAAGCCGGGTCACAGAAACCGAGCCGGATCATATAAACCAAAACCGGTTCACAGAAACCAAAGCCTGGTCACGTGAACCAAAGCCGGGTCACAGAAACCGAGCCGGATCATATAAACCAAAACCGGTTCACAGAAACCAAAGCCTGGTCACGTGAACCAAAGCCGGGTCACAGAAACCGAGCCGGATCATATAAACCAAAACCGGTTCACAGAAACCAAAGCCTGGTCACGTGAACCAAAGCCGGGTCACAGAAACCGAGCCGGATCATATAAACCAAAACCGGTTCACAGAAACCAAAGCCTGGTCACGTGAACCAAAGCCGGGTCACAGAAACCGAGCCGGATCATATAAACCAAAACCGGTTCACAGAAACCAAAGCCTGGTCACGTGAACCAAAGCCGGGTCACAGAAACCGAGCCGGATCATATAAACCAAAACCGGTTCACAGAAACCAAAGCCTGGTCACGTGAACCAAAGCCGGGTCACAGAAACCGAGCCGGATCATATAAACCAAAACCGGTTCACAGAAACCAAAGCCTGGTCACGTGAACCAAAGCCGGGTCACAGAAACCGAGCCGGATCATATAAACCAAAACCGGTTCACAGAAACCAAAGCCTGGTCACGTGAACCAAAGCCGGGTCACAGAAACCGAGCCGGATCATATAAACCAAAACCGGTTCACAGAAACCAAAGCCTGGTCACGTGAACCAAAGCCGGGTCACAGAAACCGAGCCGGATCATATAAACCAAAACCGGTTCACAGAAACCAAAGCCTGGTCACGTGAACCAAAGCCGGGTCACAGAAACCGAGCCGGATCATATAAACCAAAACCGGTTCACAGAAACCAAAGCCTGGTCACGTGAACCAAAGCCGGGTCACAGAAACCGAGCCGGATCATATAAACCAAAACCGGTTCACAGAAACCAAAGCCTGGTCACGTGAACCAAAGCCGGGTCACAGAAACCGAGCCGGATCATATAAACCAAAACCGGTTCACAGAAACCAAAGCCTGGTCACGTGAACCAAAGCCGGGTCACAGAAACCAAAGCCGGGTCACACAAACCAAAGTCGGGTCACAGAAACCAAAGCCGGGTCAGAGAAACCAAAGCCGGATCACAGAAACCAAAGCCGGGTCACTGAAACCAAAGCCGGGTCAAAGAAACCAAAGCCGGGTCACAGAAACCAATGTCCGGTCACAGAATCCGATGTCAGGTCACAGAAACCAAAGCCGGGTAAGAGAAACCAAAGCCGGATCTCAGCGGGTGCGGTGAGGCCGCACCCGCTGCTGGCGTGGTCGTCACTGGTGTCGGAGGTGGTCTTGCCACAGGGCCAGGTTGGGACACGCCAGTCGCAGCCGTGTGTGATGCTGGTACCCTTGCCGGTGGTGTTCTTGTTGTGGGACCCAGCCGCGGTGGGGCCGCTACTCCCGCAGGTGGTGTCGGTGCCGGTCGGTGTCCCGCGCCTGTGTTAAGGGCGGGGCGACGTAGCTGACATTGGGAGGGTCCACCTCCCCGCGACGGAGGCGCGGTCCCCGTGCCTGGCTGGCGTGCCATGTTGATGGTTCCGCGGGCAAGAGCCCAACTCTGCGTGATCCGTCGAGTGTGTCGAGTGCCTGGGATAGCTGAGTCGGAGGTGGGTAGGGATTGGCGGAGAGATGGTCGATCCGAGGTGAAGAGTGGAGTGAATGATCGAATACCAGAACTCAAAACGAGACTGAGGATGCCTGCGCTGATCAATATATCCGCTTGGCGCAGCGCGAGCCAGTCTGCCGTGAGCAGGATGTCATACGTGCGGACGTCGCAAACTTGGACAGTGTGCGCCGCATGTACATTTGTCACCTGCATGGGGAGGCCCGCAATCTGTCCGAGCGGCGCGTCGATGTCACCGGTGGAGATAGAGAAGCGGAGTCGAGTGGGCTGGCTGAGGAACTGCATGTGGAGCGAACGGACCATCCGGAGCGCAATCGTGGTGTGTATGGCACCGGTGTCCACGATGGCATCGAATTTGCGTCCGCATATCCACATGTAACACCCCGCCACGTGGACCTCCGAGGGTGCGGGCGGTCCGGGGATGAGAGCCGCGGGTGACCGGGTGCGTGAGGCACGTGCAGCGGTATCTCGCGCACCAGAGCGAGTGAGGAGGATGTATTGGGAACACAGTAACCAAAGCGGGGTCACAGAAACCAAACCCGGGTCTCAGAAACCAAAGCCGGGTCATTGAAACCCAAGCCGGGTCACAAAAACCAAAGCCGGGTCATTGAAACCCAAGCCGGGTCACAAAAACCAAAGCCGGGTCATTGAAACCCAAGCCGGGTCACAAAAACCAAAGCCGGGTCATTGAAACCCAAGCCGGGTCACAAAAACCAAAGCCGGGTCATTGAAACCCAAGCCGGGTCACAAAAACCAAAGCCGGGTCATTGAAACCCAAGCCGGGTCACAAAAACCAAAGCCGGGTCATTGAAACCCAAGCCGGGTCACAAAAACCAAAGCCGGGTCATTGAAACCCAAGCCGGGTCACAAAAACCAAAGCCGGGTCATTGAAACCCAAGCCGGGTCACAAAAACCAAAGCCGGGTCATTGAAACCCAAGCCGGGTCACAAAAACCAAAGCCGGGTCATTGAAACCCAAGCCGGGTCACAAAAACCAAAGCCGGGTCATTGAAACCCAAGCCGGGTCACAAAAACCAAAGCCGGGTCATTGAAACCCAAGCCGGGTCACAAAAACCAAAGCCGGGTCATTGAAACCCAAGCCGGGTCACAAAAACCAAAGCCGGGTCATTGAAACCCAAGCCGGGTCACAAAAACCAAAGCCGGGTCATTGAAACCCAAGCCGGGTCACAAAAACCAAAGCCGGGTCATTGAAACCCAAGCCGGGTCACAAAAACCAAAGCCGGGTCATTGAAACCCAAGCCGGGTCACAAAAACCAAAGCCGGGTCATTGAAACCCAAGCCGGGTCACAAAAACCAAAGCCGGGTCATTGAAACCCAAGCCGGGTCACAAAAACCAAAGCCGGGTCATTGAAACCCAAGCCGGGTCACAAAAACCAAAGCCGGGTCATTGAAACCCAAGCCGGGTCACAAAAACCAAAGCCGGGTCATTGAAACCCAAGCCGGGTCACAAAAACCAAAGCCGGGTCACAGGAACCAAAGCTGGGTCACAGAAACGAACGCAGGGTCACAGAAACCAAAGCCGGGTCACCAAAACCAAAGCCGGTTCACATAAACCAAGCCGGGTCACAGAAACCAAAGCTGGGTCACAGAAACCAAAGCCTGGTCACAAGAACCAAAGCTAGGTCACATAGCCTAAACATGGGTCACAAAAAATAAACCTGGGTCACAGAAACCAAAGCCAGGTCGCAGAAACCAAAGCCGGGTCACGGAAACCAAAGCCGGGTCACATGAACCAAAGCCAGGTCACAAAAACCAAACCCAGGTCACAGAAACCAAAACCGGGTCACATAAACCAAAACCAGGTCACAGAAGCCAAAACTAGGCCACAGAAACCAAAGCCGAGTCACAGAAACCAAAACCGGGTCACAAAAACCAAAGCGGGGTCACAAAAACCAAAGTCGTGTCACAAAGACCGAAGCCGGGTAACAGAAACCAAAGCCGGGTCACAGAAACAAAAGCGAGATCATAGAAACCAAAGCTGGGTCACAAAAACCAAAGCCGGGTCACAAAAACAAAGCCAGGTCACATGAACCAAAGCCGGATCACACGAACAAAAGCGGGGTCATAGAAACCAAGCCCGGGTCACAGATCCAAAACCGGATCACAGAAACCAAAGCCGGGTCACACCAACCAATGCCGGATCACAAAAACCAAAGCCGGGTCACAAAAACCAGAACCAGGTCACAGAAACCAACGCCGGTTCACAGAAATCAAAGCTAGGTCTCAGTAACCAATGCCGGATTACATAAACCAAAGCCAGGTCATAGAAACCAAAGCCGGGTCATAGAAACCAAAGCTGGGTCACAAAACCAAAGTCAGGTCACAGAAACCAAAGCCGGGTCACAGAAACCGAACCCGGGTCACAGAAACCGAAGCCGGGTCACAAAAGCCTACGTCGGGTCATATAAACTAAAGCCATGTCACAGAAATGAAAGCAGGATGACAAAAACCAAAGCCGGGTCACATAAACCAAAGCCAGGTCACAGAACCCAAAGCCGGGTCACAGAAACCAAGCCGGGTTTCAGAAAGCAAAGCCGGGTCACAGAAATGAAAGCGAGGTCATAGAAACAAAATCTGGTTCAAAGAAACCAAAGCCGGGTCACATAAACCAAAACCGGATCACAGAAGCCAAAGCCGGATAACAGAAACAAAAGCCAGGTCACAGAAACCAAAGCCGGGTCACGAAAACCAAAGCCGGCTCATAGAAACTGAATCCGGGTCGCATTAAGCAAAGATTGGTCACAAATACCAAAGCCAGGCCACGAAAACCAAAGCCGGATCATAGAAACCAAAACTGGATCATAGAAACGAAAGCCGGATCACAACAACCAAAGCGGGGTCACCGAAAGCAAAGATGGGTCACAAAAACCAAAGCCGGGTCACAGAAACCAAATCCGGGTCACAAAACCAAAGCCAGGACACTGAAAGGAAAGCTGTGTCACAAAAACCAAAGCCGGGTCATACAAAACCAAAGCCGGGTCACAGAAACCAAATTCAGGTCACGGAAACCAAAGCCGGGCCACAGAAACCAAAGCCGGGAGACAGAAACCAAAGCAGGGTCACAGACACCAAAGGTCATAGAAACCAACCCCGGACCACAGAAACCAAAGTCGGGTCACGGAAACCAAAGCCGGGTCACAAAGCCAAAACCAGGTCACAGAAACCAAAGCTGAGTCACAGAAACCAAACCCGGGTCACAAAAGCTAAAGCCGGGTCACAAAAACCAAAGTCGGGTCACAAAAACCGAAGCCGGGTAACAGAAACCAAAGCCGGGTCACAGAAACAAAAACGAGATCATAGAAACCAAAGCTGGGTTACAGAAACTTAAGCCGGTTCGTAGAATCCAAAGTCGGGTCACAGAAACCAAAGCCAGGTCACAGATTCCAAAGCCAGGTAACAAAAACCATAGCCGGGTTACAGAAACCAAAGCCGGGTCACAAAACCAAAGCCAGGTCATATGAACCAAAACCGGATCACAAAAAACCAAAGCTGGGTCACAGAGAGCAGACCCATGTCACAGAAACCAAAGATGGGTCATAGAAACCAAAGTTGAGTCATAGAAACCGAAGCGGGGCCACAGAAGCCAAAGCCAGGTCACAGAAACCAAACCAGGTCACATAAACCAAAGCCGGGTCACATAAACCAAAGTCGGATCACAAAAACAAAAGCGTAGTCACAGAAACCAAACCCGGGCCACAGATCCAAAGCCGGGTAACAGAAACCAAAGCTGGGTCACACAAACCGATGCCGGATCACAGAAACCAAAACAGGGTCACAGAAACCAGAACCGGGGCACAGAAACCAACGCCTGGTCACATAAACCAAAGCCGGACCACAGAAACCAGAGCCGGGTCACAGAAATCAAAGTTGGGTCTCAGTAACCAACGCCGGGTCACATGAACGAAAGCTGGATCACAGAAACCACAGCCGGGACACCAAAACCAAAGCCAAGTCACAGAAACCAAAGTCAGATCCCAGAAACCAAAGCCGGGTCCGAGAAACCAAAGCTTGATCACAGAAACCAAAGCCAGGTCACATAAACCAAACCCGGGACACAGAAAGCAAACCGGGTCACAAAAGGCAAAGTGGGGTCATATAAACTAAACCTGGCTCACAGAAACCAAAGCAGTATAACAGAAACCAAAGCCGGGTCACAGTAACCAAAGCCAGGTCAGAGAACCCAAAGTCGGGTCACATAAACCAAGCCGGGTTTCAGAAAGCAAAGCCGGGTCACAGAAATCAAAGCGAGGTCATAGAAACAAAATCTGGTTCAAAGAAACCAAAGCCGGATCACAGAAACAAAAGCCAGGTCACAGAAAACCAAAGCCGGGTCACAAAAACCGAAGCCAGCTCATAGAAACTGAAACCGGGTCACAGAAACCAAAGATGGGTCACAAATACCAAACCCAGGTCACGAAAACCAAAGCCGGATCACAGAAACCAAAACCGGATCATAGAAACGAAAGCCGGATCAAAACAACCAAAGCGGGGTCACAGAGAGCAAAGCAGGGTCACAGAAACCAATGCCGGGTCACAACAACCAAAGTCGGGTCAGAAACTAGAGCCGGGTCACAGAAACCAAATCTGGGTCATAGAAACCAAACCCTGGACACTGAAACGAAAGCTGTGTCACAAAAACCAAAACCGGGTTAAAAAAAACCAAAGCCGGGTCACACAAACTAAAGCCAGATCACGTAAACCAAAGCCAGGCCACAGAAACCAAAGCAAGGTCACAGAAACCAAACCCAGATCACAGAAACCAAAGCCGGGTCAGGAAAACCAAAGCCGGGTCTCAGAAACCAAAGCCGGGTCACATAAACCAAAGCCAGGTTGCAGAAACCAAAGCTGGGTCACAGAAACCAAAGCTGGGTCACAGAAACCAAAGCCGGGTCACAAAAACCAAAGCTGGGTCTCATAAACCAAAGCCGGGTCACAGAAACAAAAGTGGGGTCACAGAAACCAAACCCGGGTCACATAAATTAAAGCCAGGTCACAAAAACCAAAGCTGGGTCACAAAAACCAGACCCGGGTCACAGAAACCAAAGCCGGGTCACAGAAACCAAAGCCAGGTCATAGAAACCAAAGCCGGGTTGTAGAAACCAGCGCCGGGTCACAGAACCAATGCCGGTTCACAGAAAGAAAAGCCAGATCACAACAACTAAAGCCGGGTCACAAAATCCACGGCCGGGTCACAGAAACCAAAGCCGGGTTTCAGAAACCAAAGCCGGGTCACAAGAACCAAAGCGGGATCATAGAAACCAAATCCTGGTCAAAGAAACCAAAGCTGGGTCACAGAAACCAAAGCCGGATGATACAAACAAAAGCCAGGTCGCAGAAACCAAAGCCAGGTCACAACAACCAAAGCCGGCTCACAGAATCTGAATCCGTTCACATAAACCGGCTTTGCTTTCTGTGACACGGCTTTGGTTTATGTGGCCAGGCTTTGGTTCTTATGACCGGGCTTTGGATTCTGTGACCCGGCTTTGGTTTCTGTGACCCGGCTTTGGTTTATGGGACTCCGCTTTGGTTGTTGTGACCCGGCTTTGGTTTCTGTGACCTGGCCTTGGTGTCTGTGACCCAGCTTTGGTTTTTGTGGCCCGGCTGTGGAGTATCTGGCCGAGCTTTGGTTTATGTGACCCGGTTTTGATTTCTGTGTCCTTGCTTTGGTTTCTGTGACCTTCCTTTGGTTTATGTGATCCGGCTTTGGTTGCTGTGACCCAGCTTTTGTTTATGTGACCCGGCTTTCATTTTTGTGACAGAGTTGCGCCACAGTTGTGCTAAAGTTGTGCCAGAGCTATGCCAGATTTGTGCTATAGTTCTGCCAGAGTTGTGCCACGGTCGTGCCAGGGTTCATAAGATTTGTGCCACAGTTGTGCCAAAGTTGTGGCAGAGTTGCGCCACAGTTGTGCTAAAGTTGTGCCAGAGCTATGCCAGAGTTGTGCCAGAGTTGCGCCAGAGTTGTGCCAGAGTTGTGCCAGAGTTGTGCCAGAGTTGTGCCAGAGTTGTGCCAGAGTTGTGCCAAAACATTTCCACAGTTGTGCCAAAGTTGTGCCAGAGCTGTGCCACAGTTGTGCTATAGTTGTGCCAGACTTATGTCATAGTTGTGCCAGAGTTATGCCAGAGTTGTGCCAGAGTTGTGCCAGATTTTCACAAGAGTTGTGCCAGAGTTGTGCCAGAGATGTGCCAGAGTTGTGCCAGAGTTGTGCCAGGGTTGTGCCAAAGTTGTGCCAGAGTTGTGCCAGACTAGTGCCAGAGTTGTGCCAGAGTTGTGCCAGAGTTGTGCCAGAGTTGTGCCAGA
>SZWC01002413.1:64746-74746 GCA_023375785.1 Penium margaritaceum
ATGCAGCACAATGGCGGGTACCGACTGCCCAAGCTCAAGAAACAAGCGCTGCAGCCAAACTGCCTCAGCAGCCCCTGCCCCCTAAGCCATATACCTTGCCTCCGAAGAGCTACGTGCGATGCAGCCCTGCTTCCCGCTTCGCCAAGAGAAAGCGGTACCACCGAGCAGAAACACGTAGCCAGTGCGACTGCGCCCGTCAGGGCTCCAAGCCCAGTCGCTGTCAGTGTAGCCGTCAAGGACCACCGAACACTGCCGACGAAAGCAGAGTCCGAGATACGGCGTGGAGACGACGTACCATACCACTCGCACAGCCGCGTGAAGAGCTCTCGCACGTGGAGCATGCGAGAATTGAGCAAGGAGGTTGACGGCGAACGCGATGTCGGGACGCGTGGTAGTGGCCAGGTACATAAGAGATCCGATAAGACGGAGGTGCAAGGTCACGTCCACTGTCTCCCCCAGCTGTATAGGGTCATCCACCTTCAGGGCATCCTGCCCATCTGGTGTGAGGGGTGTGGAAGCAGTGGACACTGCACCAAGGAGATCGCTAAAGCGCTCCCTCACGACTCGTGCATATCGGGCCTGATGCAGCAACAGTGTCTGATGTCCGCGATCTCGCACGATCTCCATACCACGAAACACCGATGCAGGATCGAGGTCCTCCATCCTGTAGGCGGTCTTTAGGACAACCTTGGCCTCCGTCACGGCCTTCAGGGACGGAGACGCGATCAGGAGGTCATCAACATAGACCAGGATGGCGGTGAACCGCTCGGGTGTCAGTAGGATGAAGAGTGAGGGGTCTCCCTCGCTCTATACGTATCGTGAGCGAGTCAAGGTGCCAGTGATCTCCCGGTTCCAACACCGTGGAGACTGCTTGAGGCCGTACAAAGACTTGCGCAAGCGCCAGACCTTGTCACCGTCCTCAAAGCCTGGTGGATGAGCCACGTATAGGTCCTCATCCAATGAGCCATGGAGGAACGCGTTGTTCACATCCATCTGGTGTAGTTCCCAATCATGCTGAGCCACTACACTGAACAGAGCTCGAGCTGAGGTCATGCGGCCGACAGGGGCAAAGGTGTCAGTGTAATCAACTCCCTCAATCTGAGAGAACCCCTTGACGATGAAGCGGGCCTTGTAGCGTTCCAGTGAGCCATCCGGCTTCACTTTCATGCGGAAGACCCACTGGACCTGAATCCCCTGCCTCTTAGGAGGAAGGTCGACCAGCTCGTAGACTCTGTGCTCTCGGATAGCACGAAGCTCATCCTCGCAAGCAGCTCGCCAGGCATCAGCATCCTGCGATGAGAAAGCCTCCCTCAAGATGCCCGGGTCAGGCGCAATAGAGGGAGAACTCTGCGTGGCAAGTGCACACGCCTTAGTGTCAGGCCCGACGGCCACGATATCAGCTGCTACATCACAGGCGATATGGAACTCGCGAGTGACCAGGTCGTGCCCTATAGGGCACGCTGGGTGTACCTCTGAAAGCTCAATGCGGACACTCATGCTTAAGGCCTTCGTGCTTCGATCACCGCTCGCAATGCTGCGAGAGGAACGTCTGGGTCCGGGACCCGACGCGCGCTGAGCTTCGGAATCCAGTGGTCGAAGGCGACCACCGGGCTCACGGGAGTAACCGGAGGTCGAGGGGCGCACCTAAGGCTCTGGAATAGGTACGACCACAGGGACAGGTACGACCACAGCTGGTGAGGGCTGAGACGAGGTAGCTGGAGATGCCATGCGAGGAGAAGCGTGTGTGGGGGACACTGAGCTGGGGGTGACAGCGGGCAAGGCTGGCTCGGACACTGAGACAGGAGTGTCAGCCGACGTAGGGACAGGAGTAGGCTGGGCTGGGTCAGACACCGGAGCAGGGATGCCAATGGACACAGGTGGTGATGCAGGAGGAGGCGTAAGAGCAGCGGTACCTGTGGGGTGTGAAACAGGCCGAACAGGCGGGATCTCTGGGCCAACGACAATGATAGCCGGGTCATCAAGTGCTGGAGATCGAGAGGGGACTCGAGCGGACACATCAGCCTGACGAGAAATGGTCGCTGGCGGAGAAGTCTCGCCCATCCGCCGAGGACCCTCACGGGAAGGGACATGAGCTGCGGAGAGAGCTGTGATCGAAGTCAGATCACGGTATGTGAGAGACTAAAAAAACAGCGCGTCACGGGAATCAATGACACGACAGCGAGTGGGGTCCCAAAAGCGCCAGGCCTTCGACCGCGGGGAGATGCCGATGAAGGCACACAAGCAACCTCGAGGGGAGACCTTGGATCCCTGCTGGTCCTCGGTGTACCACACGGAGGCCAGGGAACCCCAGACGCGTGCGAGACGATGATCAGCACGGTGGCCAAACCAGAGCTCGTACGGTGTGACATGATCCGGAAGCGGACCATGCGGGAGGCGGTTCCAGACGCATGTCATGTAGGCGAAGCCCTCGAAGGCGAAGGACTCCAGGAGACCGCACTCAGACCGCATGGCGCGGACCGCATCCTCCATGCTGCGGTTCCAGCGCTCAGAGACACCGTTCTGCTGTGTGGTAGCAGGAGCGGAGACTTGGTGAAAAATGCCGTGCTCAGCAAAGAAGGAGTCCATCTCACCGAGGAACTCGCCGCCGTGATCCGAGCGAAAGGTGTGTAGCGTGTGGCGAGACTGACACTCAGCCATCACGAGCCAGAGCTGAACCGCAAGGGCGGCATCGCTCTTCTGACGCAGAATGTAGACCCACCCCATCTGGGTGAAGTCATCAGTCAGCGTCAGAACATACCGTCCCCTCTCGGACAGGGACTCGACCAGGAGAGGACCAAGCAGGTCCGAGTGGACCAACTCGAGTGGCCTTAGCGCTCGAGAATGCAAATCAGGATAAGTGCACCGGTGCATCTTTCCCTAAGCGCAAAAAAGGCAGTCGGTCTTGGGTGGCTTCTCGAAAGAAGCCACGTCAAGGCGAAGAGCGGGCTGTGTCCGTATGAGCGTCGACACAGTGTCAGAGCCCACATCACATAGACGTCGGTGAAGCAAGCTCTGATGTTCTCGGCATAGAACACCAGTGATAAAAACATGACCAGAGGAAGGGGGAGAGCAAGGGGAGGATGGCCGAGCAATGCGTTACAAATCATCTACGACTGAAGGACGCAAGACAATGCTACGGGTGTCAAGAGCAGTCACCATCGCTGAATCAGCGGTATGCTCGACGGAGAGACCCATCATAGTATAGGCAAGCACAGACAGTAGACTGAGCTCAAGATCAGGCACAAACAGCACGTCAGAGAGATACAGAGGCCATTCGGACCATCAAAGCATACAACCCCAACACCGTGTACCGGCAAGGACTGACCATAGCCTATACGAACGGAACAGACAGTCGTGACAGGACCAAGTACCACAAAGTCACTACGACGACACGTCATGTGGTGGGTGGCACCGGAATCGATGATCCAAGTGCCACCGGAGTCACGACTGGTGGACGTCACTGTACAACGAGCAATGGAACACTTGGCATCAGAGGGATGCTGAGCCGTCAGTGGGAAGGAACGACATACATCACGAAGGTGAGACTCATGAATCCAGTCAGTGCAGTAAGGCCCAACATCATCACATGCGAATTGTGCTCCCCCACACGTGTAATCACGAGTCAGAAGGACGGACGAACAAGCAGTCCTTGAGCCACTCGACGATGACGACACACTCGCACCTCCCTGAAAGCGAAGCGCCAGAAGATGACGAAGCTCAGCGATGGTGCGGTCACGTGGGTCTGGATCACTACTGCTCGCCGGTGAGGACGTACGAACAGCTGCAGTCGTGGTCGCTGCGCGTCCAGAGGAGTGTGCGAGCGACGTGCCGGATGCGGTGCGGGCAGCATGGGCAGCCTGAAGTCCGCGAGTGATGCGTTCCTAGTCAAGCGCCTGCTGGCACTCGGTGTAGCGATGGGCACCTCCACAGTTGTAGCAGTGCACAGAATTACCACTGCTACCAATGGATGACGACTGTTGCTGACCTGATCCGCGCTTCCTACTCTTCTTCTTCCCCTGTACAGCTGCTGCAACGCCCTGCGTCTACGTGGGTGTAGACGGGGTCGAAGAGGAGGAGGAAGATGAGATCGTGATGGAGGTAGATGAGGGTGACAGCAGGAGGGAAGATGGTGGTGAGGCAAGGACTGCTGCAACGAGGGAAGTCTCCTGATGTGCTACTGTTGCCTCGTGGGCCGACGTCACCTGGAGGAAAAGCTGATGGGCCCAAGGGAGCAACTGTAGGGTGGCTGAGAAAGGCTCAAGAGCAGCATCGCTGTACCGTGTGAAGATGTTGGTGTACTCCAGGTGAACTCTGAGCATGATCGTCCGAAGTGCCCACAGCTGTGTGCCCCCTGAGGTCCCCAGACGCGTGTAAATATGCATGGCGCGTCGCCAGTAATCCGCCGCAGGCTTTGCTGGCCCCTGACGGAGTGAGTGGAAAGCAGGAATGTGTGACGCACGCGTAGCGTGCGTCTCTGCGGCCAGTACGGACAACGCCAGATCCCAGCCTCCACGAGGATCAGCTCCGGTGCCTGTGCCAGCCTCGCCGAGGAAGGGGCGGAAGTCGACGATAGTCTCGCGTGGCATGGCGTAGAGAAGTCCTCTCATGGCCCGGGCTGCTGTCAGCACCTGTGCTGGATCTGTAGACTGGTATGGGCTGTGGTAGTAAGGCTACACTCCCTCGGAAGTGGCCCACACCTGAAGCAGGATCTCCCAGCAGTCAAGTCCATCCTCGCTGATGTACCATGGAGGTGGTGCCTCAAAGTCCTTTGGTTGCCGCTCCGTGGGGAGAGCAATCGCAGGCTGAGGAGGGTGAGAGACGGGGAAAACTCCTCGAAGGGGGTGATCACCGGGGAAGTCAGGTGACGGTCGTATCGGGGACACGGGTGGAGGTCGGATATCCGTCTGCAGCTGACGGAGGCGCTCCTGTAGGAGACGAATCTCCCGCTCCTGGGAGTCATCCTCGAAGCCTGGCATGAATGGCTCGTCATCAAGGAGGTCCGCAGGTGGTGGAGAAACCACACCAGGAGGTGAAGTAGGCGGAGCACCTGTCACGGGCACCTGGGCCGAGTGCTGGGTGGAGGCCGCAACGCCGGCAGCTCCCTCAGAAAACCGCGAAGGAGCCGTGGACTGAGCGCGCAGGAGCTTTGTCAGCGTGCGGATCGCGTCAGTCTGCTCTCGCTACAGACGACGCATCTCCTCCTGCTGGCTGCGCAGGTCCGCAACGGCCTGCGAGCGAGGGCTCAATAACCCTGAAGAAGAGGAGGAGGGATCACCTGGTCCCTTATCCTTGTCGTCGGGCGAACTCATGTCGCCGCATACTATGGGACGACAGGTCAAGTTTGCCAAATTTCAAAACCGTCTGCGTTTCTCGGGGAGTTGAAATGCTGGCAACTTTTGACTTTCCGGGTGAATGTTTGGCTAAGTGTAATGCTGACGTCAGCAAGTGGTTGCTGACGTCAGCACGACCTGATGACGTCAGCAATCAACAATGCTCACGTGAGCTGGTCTCCTCCTTTTTTTTTCTTGTCATGCTTCTGCCCAGTGTGGAGTCGCTTCGCGGTGGCGCGCGGCGGCTCCGTGCAAGCTGCACAGCAGCTTCCGCCCGGCTGCTGCTGCAGCTGTGCTGTAAGCTGCAGTAGCAGCTGCGTAGCTGCGTGTACAGCGGTGGCAGCAGCGGCTGCACTGCTGCTGCTGCTACTGCGCGCGGCGGCTGCTGCTACGCGCTGCAGCTGCTGCTCGCTGCCGCCACCGCGCGCTGCTGCTGGCTACCGCCGCCGCGCGTTGTGATGCTGCCACTGCTGTGCTGCTGTTGCCGCCGCGACTGCTGCTGCTGCTGCTGTACCGCTGCCGCTGCTACACTGCTGCTGCCGCCGCTACTGCCATGCTACTGCGGCGGCCGCTGCTGCTACGCTGCTGCCGCAGCCGCCTCTGCTATTGCTACTCTGCTGCTGCGGCTATGGGAGGGCGGCTGCACGCGCCGAAGCCGCCACACACCTTTGCGTGGCGGTACACGCTGCTGCTGCTGCCTCTGCAGCTACGATCTCACGTGGTGGGTGGGGTACGTTGACGGCGACTGGCTGTCTCCAACAGATCCCAGAAACTCTGCTGCAGCGGTGACTCTCACTGCTGCTGCTCTGCTGCGTCTCTGCTGCGCAGCTCAATGAGAACTGTCTCACTGCTTTGATACCATGAGAAAGTGCGTAGAAGCTTCCTAGCAACATAGCCGCTGATCGGGCGTCAGTGCCTGGTCAGACGGTGACGACAGTCACGCGTAGTACACACAACGGCAAGGGTTTGGCTAGGAGACACAAGACACAGTGTCAGAATGCTTCAATACAACATATGCAGAGAGAAATGACAACTGACAGGTCGAAGGCATAAATACCTGCTGCGGCGCACGTCGGGTGTCGCACGCGGCAGTCCAAGAGCTGTCCTAAAACCGGCCCAAAACCACTGTTTTGGCCGTAACTCTGCGCACACATGTCAGAATCCTACGCCGTCTGAACCTAGACGTGCAAAATTAAAAGACGGACACAGCGACTTGTCACATGCATGCATCCATGGACTGAAAGCAAGCATACAATGCAAAACATGTAAATAGGCCACATGGCCAGTCCGCCGAAAGGCGCCTGCAAGATGTAGAAGGCACAGCAACAAGTCTCGGTGGCATCTGGGGCTCTGGAACAGTGGTCGGTCAGCTCCAAGCGGGTAGTCCGCCGCCTGTCGTCGTGCCGGTGTCACCAGGGCCGCCTGCCTCAGGGATCTGCACGAGTATGGACACGGCCGAGTGGTCACAATAAACTGTACAGGAACGGCACAAAGCACAACAGAAGTTTCATTCTTTGAAGGGGCAGATGCTCTCAAATCCACATTCCAAACATATTTCAACACCACCCATGCACCTTTCATAAAGCAACCATTCCATCATTGCTTGAAGTTTACCATCCCCAAACCTGTCAGGCAAGAATGAGCTAAACCCACAAGTATTTTCCTCTAGCGACAGGCCTGAGTGATCAGGCATGCGAATGTTTGCATGCATTAGTCCTCCATCACAACGGAGGCAATGCAGGGTTGTGGCATTCTGGGCAAAGCGAGAGGAGGGGATACGGGAGGAATGACAACCTTAGTGTGTCCGCAACCAATTGTGGGGAGAATAATTGAGCTTCAAAATGTTTGCCTACAAAAGATGGATTTCTTTACTGACCTTTATTCTTTTCATTTTCGGAAGGCCTATGTAAAGGTCTATGCAAAGGTGAGCAAGTGCAAGCTTGCACAAGATGAGCTTGAATACCTCGAGCACATCGTGGGCAAGGACGGTATCCGTATCGACCCAGAAAAAGTCTAAGCCATAGTCGATAGGTCGTGTCCAGAAAACGTTAGACAGATCCGAGCTTTCCTTAGCCTTGCAAAATACTTTCAACAGCTCGAGCAATGGTGTTGGACACTGGTAGCACCGCTAACCACAGTCGCCCAAAAAGACGCACGTTGGGATTGGACACCAGACTGCGAGAACGCTTCTCTTAAAGTCAAATGAATTCTTTCCACCGCCCCCTTCTTGGATACTCAAGATCCATTGCAACCTTGGAAGCTGCGGTGTGTTGCGTTGGTGGTATGACTTGGGACAATCCTCATGCAAAACGGTCATCCAGTCGCGTATGAGAGTCGAGAGCTCAATCTTGCTGAAACCCGTTACATACCTGGCGATCAAGATTCTTCTGTGGTACAAGATTTCAAGACATGGCCATGTTACCTCAAGGGAGCAGAGGGGGGTCTGAGAGTCGTGACTGACCATAACCCGTTGGTGTTTCATCAAACGCAACCAGATCTGTCAAGGCGACATGCGTGTTGGAGTGAATACCTGAGCTGATTCTCGTTCACATGGGAGTATCGGCAAGGACGCATCAACGTGGCCGATCCACTAAGTCAAAAACTTGGGGAAATCAAGACAACCACTGTTACCAGTGGATGTTTCATGGCCCTTGCGACAGTCGCAACAAAGGCACCTGACAATCCTGGACTCGTGCGACAACCACCTTGAGATATTATCCACTACAACTTTGTGAACAAGATCCGAATGGGATACTATGTGGATTTTTGGTTCTAAGACTCTCATAATCTGGAAAAGCATGGATTAGTGGATGCTGTTATGATTTACCGACACGGAGAACAAGTCGTTGTGCCAAACTCGGGAGATCTTCATGCAAAGATAATCCCCCAGTTACAAGACCTGCCGGTGGTAGGTCACGTGGGACCACAAAAGAAGGGACAAACTATCTCTGACCACTATTGCTGGCTAGAAAATAATGTCGATGTCCGTACCAATTGCATGATATGCGACCCGTGTCTCCAAAGTAAGGAGAGTACCAAATGACCTGCTGGACCCCTTCAACAACTTCCCATTCCAGAGACTCAATGGGAGTGCGTCATGATGGGCTTTGTTACCGGTCTTCCAGACACGACTCGTGGCCATGATGTAATCTTGGCTGTGGTTGATCTTTTGACAAAAATGACACATTTCATCCCCATAACCACTGATGTGAACACCAAGGAGACCGCTCGTCTCTTCTTTGAGTGTGCCGTGAAGGACCATCGTCCACCGTTGTGCATTTTCTTTGATCAAGATAGGAGATTTACTAGGTGGTTTTGGCAAAACATAAAAAAGTACTTTGGGAGCGGGTCTTGAATGTCGACAAAATTCCACCCTCAAAAGGATGGACAAATAAAGCGTATGAAGCGCACTCCAGAGCACATGCTCCATATGTATGTGGAACCAGCCATGGATTACTAGAACGAATTCCTTCCACTAGCAAAACTTGCAGTAAACAACTCAGTGCACGAGTCTATGCATTTCACATTGTTTGTGTTGAACAATGGTCGGCATCTACAGGTGCCCTCTTCCTTGTTGAAGAGTGAGAGCAGCGATGGACAGGTTCCTTTTGCTCATACCTTTGCGAAATTAATAGACTGCTTGTTCGAGGAGGCAAAGGGTCACCTTCAAGTGGCTCGGCAACAACAAAAGGCACATGCTGACAGGATTCACCCCGAGGTCTTGTTTGACATTGGTAAGAAGGTGCTTCTTAGCAACAAGAACCTTCGCTTGAAGTCGCCAAGGGAACGTAAACTTCTCCGGGAGTGGATTGGGCTGTTTCCCATCTTTGTACGCATCGGACCACTGGCCTACTGATTCTTGCTTCCGCCGAGCATGAAGATCCATGGCGTCTTTCATGTGAGCTTACTTGCTCCATACACGACAAAGGACCTATTCCACCACCACTGGCAATCCTTGATGCGGAAGGCCACTATGAGTTCCTACGCCTACTCCAGCACTAAGAGCGTACACTCCGGTTGCAGATTGCTAGGGAATACCTCTTTCATTAGGCTGTTTGTGAATCGGAACATAACTTATGGGATTCCGAGTCTCGTTCACCAACTGGAGTGGTCAACGAATATTGGAGCGAGCTGGGAGCTCGCATGGATTGGCGCGTTGTAGACGGTACCAACTGAACACCAAAATAGTGAACACCATTCCCATTGGGTGGCATTCATGGTCAAACAACCACAGGTTGTTGGGGACACCCAACATGGTTGTCGCACGGACTCTCCGTCCTCAAGGGGGGAGGTTACTAATTGTGCTGAACTACAGGCTGCACGTTAGATCCAAGTACAAGGCACATGTTCATGTCTTTGTTCAAGATTGGAGATTATTATAATTTATTTTCAATGTTGATGATTCACTACCCAATACTCCTTCTTGTTATTCATGAACCGGGACGGTGCATAATAGGTGAGGAGGACTATAGCAGGAGGGCCGGTTCGGCCGTTCCCACTCTTGTGACCAGTGAGGGCTGTCCGGCGGCCAGCCCTTGCCAACGAGGGCTGGTTGGTGACCAACCACACGCTTGCCACCAGCTAGTTGGTAGCCGGCCGGCTGGGTAGCCGGCTGGCTGGGTGGCCGGCCGCCGTTCATGTGACGGACTGGCCATCCACCAGCCAGCCCC
>SZWC01002413.1:78522-88110 GCA_023375785.1 Penium margaritaceum
AACATGGAACTAGTCCTATTCATTCCATTTGGCTATGCTCCGCGAAAAATCACCTCAGTTCTGTTATAAAGGTAGAGGAGTGAGGCGATAAAACATCTATAATGCTGCTCGTCTTGCCTCCAATATGGCTGGTAGTTGTTTTTTAACCTAGAGTGAAAGATCTACAGTCCAAGTAGGAAGACTACTCAAGCTAGAATGTAGTTTTTTTTCTCAAGTGTTTCTTGTATATATTTCTCTAGGTCTACTTGAACTTGTAAGTTCTTTGGCATAATGAATTCATGGTACATTAGTCTGATGTCAAGAAAAAAAGAAGTGACATTAAAGTGTTTTTTGCAGCCTCATAGTGGTTCCTTTGGTAGATTTCTCCCTTTTCTTTATCATAGTGTGATTCATCTTGAAACACATGTGATTCATCTTGAAAATCACACGTAAAATCACAGATGTGATCCTTTGTCATCAACAAAGCCAATGCTTTGTGTTCACACACAATTGACCTCTCTTGTCTGGCTGTTTTAGATCCCGGTCATTTACGCACATTATGTAGTTTTGCACAAACAACCTCTCACTATGGAATCCATACACATGTCGAAAAAATGTTTTTTTTTCATGTCACAATAGTTGTCTATGCCCATATGGATTAATTCTATGTGTATGTACACAAAAGTTCTCATGTATTCCCCAAAGCACATGACTTGGCCAGGAGATTTAGAGGTTCATACGTCAATGTTGAATCATTCTAGAGGATATTGCCATTTTAGAAGACAATCGGCAAGAATTCATTGATGGTTGTTACAACAGTGACATCCTTGATGTCATCTTACCTGTATTTGGTAATGGAAAATGATTAAAGCATTAAAAAAGGGTTGTTCAAATGCGTTGTCATGGCCTAGTAGGTGAATGGGTCATATCCTAACAACACATGAACAAGATGAATGATTCGTGTTTGGGAAATAATGCACTAAATTGAAAGCCCCCCTTTATGTCGATACATTTGTCGATGCATGAGACAATCCCATGTATGATTTATGTCAAACATTGTTTGCATTTAAAGAAAGCACGTTCTGGACCATGCTTGTTAATTAATAATTATGTGGTGGCTCCATGACGCAATTTTAGCACAAGTGAAATCCGTCCATACAATTTTGTTAGCAAATGCAATGCATTACACATGTGTTTTTTCACAACCATCTACATTTGTGATGTTTCTCTGACTCTCCATTTCATGTTAACTAAGAAGACCAAGATGAGTGAGGCTTGTTTAAAGAATTATCTACTAAATCAAGAGATGGATAGAACATGCATTTGTTTTGGGCTTGAGGTTGAAGATGGCACATTATGTGGTCATTTAGTTCACCAAGAGGGAGATGCTGATGCACACTTAGCATGTCTTTATCCACTATAGGAGTAGTCCGTACTGCTGTGAGCATAGGATGCAACTTGTGACCATGTCATGGTCCAAACGAGGTAGTTGGTTGGTAATATGATGAGACCTTTATGGTACTATGATTGCCCATTAGTGGAAGAGGTCAATACCCATGCACCACTACAATCTCATAGCTATGAGAAATACACACCATGGAATACAAAAATCCTATGATACATTTTTTTTCAGATACTAGTACCTATCGATATCAGTAAGACTGACCTCTAAAGTGAATACATTGTGAAGGCGTCACTGGTCACATGCATTGTACTTTTGTCTTGAAAATTTTAACCACGTGCAAAGAAGCTCCTTCTTTATGCAAGGTGTTATGCAAAGAAGCTCCTTCTTTTTATCTTTGACTATTGCACCTTATAAATTCAAAATACAGCTACTTGTTATGGGTGCTGACTCTAGCTCCTATACAATTGTTTTGAATATACCAGAATGATTTCCACTGCTCACTTGCAGGTTCTCTCCCCTCCTGTGTTAACTTGGGGGCGATCTTTGTGAATGCCATCATGCGCAAGGACTCTAATATTTCAATTCCATGGATGTAATTTTTCTTTTCTACATTGCCCCCTTGTTTTTCATCTTGATCAAGGAGGGCTGCATCCTGAACTCGCGTGTTTGCACATTCTTTCTAATAACAAGACTAGAAGATTGCAAGACACAGACTTCGGTTTATCTTCTGATACAATGGCACAAAATCATTACGTGCTATTAATTTTGTACTATCTCTCTCTCTCTCTCTCTCTCTCTCTCTCTCTCTCTCTCTCTCTCTCTCTCTCTCTCTCTCTCTCTCTCTCTCTCTCTCTCTCTCTCTCTCTCTCTCTCTCTCTCTCTATCTCTGTCTCCATCTCTTTTGCTCGTTCCATCTCCTCGTCTCGGTCATCCTCTACTGTAAGGAGAGGGACGAGTGTAAGGGCTCAGGCTTTTCCTCATGGCTTCTTGGTTCTCAAATGACAAAGTCTTTCCATTGATGAAGTGGTCTACTACACGATGGAAATTACAAGAAACAATGGAGGAAATTTTAGCAACCACTACACGATGATGCATAACACCAATATTCCTTGAATTGGAAAGATTGTACTGGCGACGAGGAGCTCACATGTGTCTAGCGCACATGGGACGTTGAGAAATCACAAAGATCACGTCATCTAGCATAGTAGAGTCAGCCGCCTCATCGGTCTTGACACTCGTTAAGTTTGCAGTTAAAAAGGAGGCGTTTGAATCATTGATTAAAGAGTTTAAATGGGTTTAGCACAGAAAATCTCCCCTAGAGTTGCGTCTTTAACGGATCATTGACAAATAAATTGACTTGAAGCCTGGCGACAAACAGTAGGCCAATGAGACCTTTGAGATGGTTGACCACAAGTTGGATGAGCTGAAAGTACAACGTGACAAGATGCTCAGGTGCGGGTTCCTTTGTCCATCCATGTCACCCTATGCATCACCAGTGTTTTTTTTTTTCAAACAGAATAATGAAAAGATACAAATGTGTATTCAACATATGGTGTTGCTAGCCATCACCATCATGAATTGCTAGCCTCAGGAGTGAGCGAACGAGTTTGATGACCAACCTCAACGAGAAGAAATGCTCCACACTGGCCATGGAAAATTTGAAGTCACGGTTATGCCATGTGGACTCACGAATGCCTTCATAACATCCATTGCGAGAATACAATACTGTATTTAGCTGTATCCTATTGACATTTTGGTGGAGGATAGTGGAAATCATAAAAAATTCTTTGAATTTTGTGAGAGATAGATAACTTCTATGGAAAACTATAAAATTGCGACTTTGATCACCATTCTATTGAGTTTTTGGGCCACATCATTGGCGGCGGACAGTTCACGATGTACCTGAAAACTTCCTGCACTTGCTAATTGGCTGAAACCAAACGAAATTCATGAGGTCCAAGTGTTCTTTGGTTTCTGAAACTACTAACATCGGTTTTTATAAAATGATGCCAAAGCGTTAGTGCCTCTCTCTGAACTCACTCATAAAATCATTGAGTGAAAATGGGGGAAAAGGAACAAGAAGCGTTCAATAATTTTGGAACCGTCCTTACCTCGGCACCAGCCTTATGACAAGTGGATCCAACAATCGACTATATCATGGCCACCAACATGTTTGATTGATAAATCTCGATCATTCTCCTACAAAACAGCGGCATTGGAGAACAACCAGGTGTATCTGTCGTAAAAACTACATGGACTGGAGTGGACTAATGCAATGTATGGGAGATAAATGCTGGCGGTGCTATGTGGAATGCAGATGATGTGTCGTCTGCACCGACCACCATTGTCTCAGATATCTCAAGTCTGAGCCAGATCTGGCTCATCAACAAAATCGATGTTTAGTCCTTGAATCTAACTCTAACCACATCATGGAGAACCATCCAAAAGAAAAAAAAACTGGTGGACACTCGTAGTCAATTACCAGAATTCATTATGTTGATTAGCATGCTACAGATTGAGTGAGACCTTCAGTGACTAATTAAGGGTTACAGAGAGCTTGGAAGTTATGACAAGACCATTTTTTTGGTCGACGCTCCATATTGGTGACATCGATTTACTCGCCAAGTACTGATGCCAGTAAACACTGAATTCCGGAGAATTCTTTTGGAGGAGTGCCTTAGCACTTTTCCAGTTCAAAAATTTCGAGGACAAGGTGCTCGAGGAACCTACAAAGTTTTATTCGTCGGAAACAATAAAAAAATGAAATGACAAAGTACTGCAAGGCCTGATACTTGTAGAAACGCCAAAGTCACCCCCCCTGGGTTTCCTCCAACCGTTACCTATATGGATGGAGCCATGATGAGGCATTTCCATGGATTTCGTGATGAGTTTTCCCATCACCCTGGAGGGTTTAAAGCAATACTTGTGGTTTTTCACCTGTACTCAGATCTGTATGAATTCGTCCCAAAAATAAAAGATATCACTGTTGAGGGAACAGCACGGCACGTCCTAAAAACCACTGTCCAAATACGTGGTGTCCCTTCCTTCATCACCAATGACTGAGATGGGACGTTCACCAACATGTTTTGGCAGGAGCTAATGACTTGTTACGGTAGTAGGAACCAGCTATCTATTAGCTTCGATTCGCAGAACGGCTGGCAAGACCACACAAACCAGTCAGCTGCTTGAACAACTGCTCCAAATACCGTATGAACCACATGGCACTGAAAATGTGGTGAAGCTATAGACTGCGGGGTTTGCATACAAATACAAAACCGCCACAATTACAGGTAAAGTACCTTTTGAAGTGGTAAATGGAAAACTATGTACTGTCCTGGAAGCTAACATAGTTTAGCCAATGTACCGGCAATCAGCATCCTATTGTGATGTTCTCATAGTATCTTGGACAAGATACATCAGATGTTGAGAAATTCTTCACCAGTAATGAAGAGAGCAGTTTACAACATCAGACAGAAATCAAGTTCCATGTCCGTGATTGCATCAGAATCATACCAAAAAAGATCAATCTACGAGGTCAGGACTACATAAATCCAAAATCCAGGTGATTGGTTCCTTTTGTGATCGAGGATACGTGGAAAGCTATCACTGCCAAGCTTCTCCTACTTGACAACATAGCTATCCATCCGGTGTTCCACATCAGACAACTCATGCTTTTCTGAGACTCTAGTGAGACCTTCCTTGGCAGGAAAGTACTCTTACCACCACTCGTGGAAATGGATGAGTGCATGTAGGATGAATTTAACGAGAAATTTGGGCAAAGAAAATGAGGTAAATTTGCAGAGTATCATGTAAAGTGGTAGGAATACAATGCCTTGCACATTTGCTTGGATCCCTTCAATAGCTGAAAGGACGTAGATCATCATATTAACAATAACGTTGGTTGGCACCGGCCTACATCTTGTAATGCATCAAGACGTTGCACTTATGATTGGAAAACAGTACATCTTCAGCATCCACGAGTCCATGCATCCCTTGTGTGTGTATAGTTGTTAGTATATTTTTGGTCCACTGCAGGTGAATTTCTGGATTTTCATGACAGTAAAATGAGATAAATTGGGCCAGCTACCCTGACCTATGGTGTTCCGCAACAAGATTTCTATACAACTTTGACCGCCCTCTAGAATCATGGATAGAACCATTGCAAATGGCTCAATATCATTAGGCCACCTTCTGAATATGCACCTTGATGTTCTTTAAAGTTCTTGACCTTTTGACAGTGTTTCTCAACGCAACCAGTTACGACGAGGATTTACACGTGCCACTTGCATCGAGCGACAAAGAGGCCAAGTATGCGTTGTTTTAGTTTGCACACTTGTGCACATGCACTTCACAGTTTTGAGACGTCATTGAAATACAGTTTTGCCAATTCAAAACTAATCAAGCATTTCATTTTCTTCAATCATCTTCTGTGGAGAAAATTCTAAGTTTTTTACCATCTACGTCTTACTTGGTGTAACATCATAGGGTGAACATTCAAGCATGCATCCAAAGATGCAAATAATGTTCGTTTTCCATGTGGAAGTGAATGTGAAACAGGACATTGGTAAAACTCTAATTTTTGCCTCCAATATGACTGAAGGGTGTCTAACCAGATGAGAGTGGACACGGACACAAATGTTTTCTTGCATTGCCAAAGTGCTACAGGGGGAAAATCTAATGTTTTGTAGGTGTTGGTAGATACCTTGAAAGAAGGCTTGAGTAATGAAAGAAAGTGCTTGAGTTGTGAATTGAAGGAAGCCATCTGCATCGTGTAACACAAGGCCAGTTTATGCACTTTTTGGAGGCATAATTTGCTTTTTTAGGAGTAGTATTTATGCAATCATGTTGAATAATGTATGAACAAGAAAGCACGGGCGGGAAAATATTATTTCTACATACCTTTCTGACGCAAGTGTAAGCTCCAAGTGCTTAAATGATTTCTGTTTCTCCTCTAACATGCCAAGAGAAGGCAATGGAAATGGCATTGGATGTATTCACAAGCATCAACAATCTGTCCCGCCTCAAAAGGAGGGCTAGTTTTGGATAAAGCACAAGCAACAAAATGGATGAACTCTTTCCTTAAACCTAGAGAGGCACGATGGAAGTATACTCTCTTAGTCTTACAAGACCTTCCCAAAAAAAAGGTTTCTTATTCCCTTTTCATCCCTTCGTTATATAAGTAAAGCTTTGTACTATCCACCCTAAATGAATAACTGCCTTCAAGTACTTCATATCGACTGACCCAAGAATTCCACTCTCGATGAGGAGGAGTTATCTAAACATGTTATTGCCTTTGGTATTTCATTGTGGGAGACATTATCAGGAACAATGGCTCCGAACTGAGTGCATCATCCTTGGTCGCGATAACCCTCTTCTTGGTCAGTGAGTCAACAACACACCCTTGAGGCCCTCGTGGGGTCCATGCCCCTCCCGTGGTGGCACAATCTTGTTCTTGGATCCTCCTCCTCCCTGAAACATTCCCACACTCCATTGTTTCCCCATAGAAAGAAAGTAGGCCTATCCATGTGAATAATGTTTCACTTCCTTTACCCATCCCTCTTGTTGGCAATGCATCGAGACACAGACCCATTTCACTCTCAGTGCCCACCCGTTGGCTAGAGCATTGCAAATTGAAGATAAAGTTATTCCCTCAGTCATTGGTTCCCTAAAGGAGCAAATGATTGGCAAACTGAATTGCCTTTTGATCCCATCGTGTAGATTCTCAAGTATGTTACTGTCCTTAAGTGAGGTATGAGACGGCCTCCTTCACCAGGATGACATGTCTCCATTGCATGGGGAGAACTAGAGCGAAACATTTCTTGATGTACATTTTGGTTGGTGCTCCATTTGCGTGAAGTGCTACTTTCACTTGATAGATCTTTGTCCTAGAGATGTGAACACTGGTAGTCTCTTTTGCTCCATCCCTATTGCTTTTCGCACCTGGTATGAGTGCATGCCTCTGTTTGAGGAAGGAGGGAGTGATTTGATGTTTTTTGTTTCTATTTCGCTAAAAACATCCCTTTCAACTTCGGATGGAGATCTTCCATGCTGCCCTTATACATCTCATATGGAAGGTGGGGCGGACCCATCTCCTTCCCCTTCCGCTAAAACTATGAAAAAGTTTCTAATTCATTCCAAATAAACATATGTCTTGTGTTATCCTTGCTTTTGTCCGAAGAATTCAGCATACTCTTGTGCAAAACCCAAATCCATCAAAACCTTTTATTTCCTTCACCCTTCTTACACCTAGTCATATATTCTCTGACAAGGAATGTTGTTCCCCCCATCATATCTCGTTTCACCATGTATTGAAAGTACCAAAAAACATACCTTTTTGCCTTGACTTCAGTCATAGGATGTCAGGTTCAACTTCTTGTCTTCCTTTGTGTTGAGGCAGTCTCCTCGCCTCAGTTAGTAACAACCTTGGGCCAAATAGAAATCATGTGTCGGAATGGAAGGATGCGCCTACACACTCCATGTCTACTAATCCTACTTTCGATCCCTTGCGAGTTCTCTACGAGGAAGTTATGAAATAATACATCACTTTCAATCGATTTCTAATTCAAGACAATGGAATCCCCTTTGGCCTCCCTCAACGAGAACGATGGTTACTGTTCCAAAACATTGCTACGGTGGACATCCTAACAAGGGCACGCTCACTTTGGTTGCGAGTTTGGTCCACTCACAATGAGAATATCACAAAGGTCCTTCTGCTCTCTTGAGAAAGATCCTTAAGACTTGAAATATCCATCCCTCTCGTGCATCCACACACCTCTCACTTTGCTATCAAAGACCTTACATGCTTTCGTCTCACTCTCGTTTACCACCTTCCTTCACCGACCATAGAGGTTGCCATTCAACTTGCAGTTGACCCGCTGTCTCGCTCCCTTTACCCTCAGAGGTGATCAAGAGCGTCGGACCTTATCGCAAAACGACTGTTTCTTGTCCTTCTCAAACATAAGGACACCATGGCATGCCTCCTAGCTAGGCTAAACATACCCTCGTAGAGGTTTTTCGTCAACCTCCCATCCCTCTCAAAATCTATACCCTTCTCATAAAAACGAACAACCATGCTCTAATTTGCAAACATAGTTGGGTGCAAAAGATATTGATTGGTGCTTTATCATAGAAATGCCTACCTCCCTTCCCCAAAATTTGCATGCAAAAGACTTGTTCCAAATTGTGTACTGCTCCATCCCAGTCACCCTCCAAACCAGATTTTGGCACAATGGCACAAGTGCACCCCCCATATTTTTGGGAAAAATGAACAATTGCGCGCTGCTTTTTGTATTGTTCTCATCTTATGACTCTTTGGGAGAGACTTTGCATCCTCTTCTACTTGCTCTTCCTTATAACCCCGTTCACAACTTGGTGTCTTCCCCCTGGCCCAATCAAACCTAAGAGGTTCAATTTTGATTGGTTCATCGTGTGGGCTTCCTTATTCCATTTCATTTAGTGTGAAATATGGGTTGAATGGAGCTCATTCGAAGCAGAGAATTATTTCAATCTTATCGTCCACCTTCCAAGAAAAAAATGGCTTGTATCAGCTATGTTTCTGCAAAACCGAAATCCTTCCTGATCAAAGCTCAAAATAGTTGAGGATGGTTCTACCTTCTCCCTCCTTATCAAATGACTCTCCTTTAACCTGGAATCAAATCTATTTTTGATCTTGGACGTAAATTATTTTGGAATTAACACCTCATTCATTCTCCTCCATAACCTAATATCACAGTTTCCAGGTTCATCCTCTGGGCTTGTCGTGTGCTGAGGTAGCCCCCCTGCCTTAGTCGCTCTTAACCAGCGGTGAAAAATATTGTGTTTGGGTCCACACAAAATTGTGTGCTTGTGTGTTCACCTCCTTATGGTTCTTTGAAATTGCCGCGAGGCCTTGGGTCACGTCAGCACGAAGCGGCAGCCCTTGGACGCGACCCGAGCGCCTTGAGCCACTGCTGTCCCCTCGCGGGCAGGAACGACGCAGCTTCCCTCACTGCCCCTTTAAACAATTTTCCGGTCAACTCTCCACACCCCACACTCGCTCATCCCTCGGTCGGTCACCTGTCCTCCCCATTGTATTTATCCGCCCTTCCCTTTCTTACGGCCAGCTCTTCGCTCTTCTCGTCTTCGCGCTCCTCAACGCCCGTCACATCCCGGCGACAAGCGGAGCCGTCCTGACCCAAAGTGACCTCACTTCTTTGTTGCTTTGT
>SZWC01002414.1:8123-19854 GCA_023375785.1 Penium margaritaceum
CTCATGTGGTGCTCATGTGGTACTCATGTGGTGCTCATGTGGTACTCATGTGGTACTCATGTGGTGCTCATGTGGTACTCATGTGGTACTCATGTGGTACTCATGTGGTACTCATGTGGTACTCATGTGGTGCTCATGTGGTGCTCATGTGGTACTCATGTGGTGCTCATGTGGTGCTCATGTGGTGCTCATGTGGTGCTCATGTGGTACTCATGTGGTGCTCATGTGGTGCTCATGTGGTGCTCATGTGGTGCTCATGTGGTGCTCATGTGGTGCTCATGTGGTGCTCATGTGGTGCTCATGTGGTACTCATGTGGTACTCATGTGGTGCTCATGTGGTACTCATGTGGTGCTCATGTGGTACTCATGTGGTACTCATGTGGTGCTCATGTGGTGCTCATGTGGTGCTCATGTGGTGCTCATGTGGTGCTCATGTGGTACTCATGTGGTGCTCATGTGGTGCTCATGTGGTGCTCATGTGGTGCTCATGTGGTACTCATGTGGTGCTCATGTGGTACTCATGTGGTACTCATGTGGTACTCATATGGTACTCATGTGGTACTCATGTGGTACTCATGTGGTACTCATTGATGCACAGACAATCACAAACGTAATCAACTTAAGGTTTTTCTCTCTCCAGAGCCTTCACCTTATGTGCAAGATTACGTCACGTCAAGTGGCTCCTGACCACCGCCATTTGCTGCTGAGCTGTGCATTGCAGTTCCAACGTTGATGACTGCAGTGTCGGCGTGTCGAGCGGCGTGCTTGAAGATTGACGAGGTCATGCGGGCGAGCACAGAGAGGGCCTTTCAGAGTGCCGGTTAGGATTCACCATTGCGATCGGCAAAGTTTGAGGGCGTGCCTTCCCGACCTCGAGCAGCCATGAAGACTCATCAAGAATTGAGTCATTCAAACCAGTTTTATTCAAGCCTTGCCAACAAGGTTAAAGTGCACTTTAGTGGTCAGGAGTGCACACTGGAAGCAGAGCAGTGCGGTCAAATTAGGTTTCCAACTCTCATTCATCAGTCCTTTGACGATCTAAATGAATTGAGGGGTAGTCAATGGAGACGCTCCAACTACTTTATTCCTGGGGCTTGTCCACGTTTGACCACCACTTTCGAAATGTAACCAATGTTATTGGGATAGTGACGCCGTGAGTGAAGCATTGTCCACTCCTAATGCATGGACTTCATGTCACTGGGACTAGCTTGATACCATGTTCAATCCTCCTACCTTCTTGTAATTCATGAAGCCTGCCTTTTTTTTGCGTGGAGAAGATAGTTCCTTGTCTTGTACGCGTTTATTCAGATGTCTTTCTTCTCGCACGTGGACACATTGTATTGTTGAATAAGTCCGTTGGAGACATGGTTGACATTTGATCACCTCTTCTTTACATGTTCTTTTGTGAGGAAGAGTGTAAGCATGATCTCCAACCCACTTGGAGATTGCTTTTGACTGGTGGATAGGGTTCCAACCTCGTACGTTGTGGGTTGCCATCTGCTTTCGCTGATTCATTCTGATTCCACCCAACTCTCATCACAATTTCAAAGAGATACTGATTTTTTAGTTTTTATAATCATCCTCAAATTTTTTCTCATGAATTTGAAATCCCTTCCTCGCGACCTTCGATCATGCATGTTGGGAACGTTTGTATTCTAATATGTAGATTGAATTTTTAATCCTTCCTGAGGAGAAGATGCTTCATTTTAAACAAAAAGCCTTACACGATGGGAGCATTTTGTCTTCACTGAAAACATTTTATCGCCCTAGCTTCTCCAAGGTAAAATTAATTATTTGAGAAAGAATTAAAAAATGCATCATAATAATTTTTAGGTTAAATATATGTATTTATGGTTCTAAGCTACCCCCCCCCCCCCCCCCCCCCCGCCCAAAGGCCTCACTTGGCAATGACCAGGGGCTTACAAAACTTTGAGAACAAGCCCAAAGAAAGTTTGAGCGGCTATTTCATGTCCGACCTAGTTCAAGACTTCCGACGACCAGCATGGTCGGCAGACGCTGCGCTTCTGAGTCACTTCCGATCGGGTCCAGCAGTGATGGCCGGCTGATGTCAGCGACCCTCACCCCTACCGCGCCCCGGCCCGGCGGTTTGAACAATATGGCATGTTCTAGCCTTATCCACCTCCAAATCTGGCCTACTTCGGAGGTCAAATTACAGATATGGCAAGATTCGTTGCTGTTTCAACATCCTGCACTGACGTGACGAGGCGATCTTACGTGTTTAGCTGTTATTTCCCTGCAGTAATACAGATCCAGCCAATTTTTCATTATCGTGTCAGCATGCTCGGACAGATTCGACAGGCGCCCATGCGATGCCTGAGATGTGAAGGTTACAAGGCTAGTTGATTCGGGGGGGCAGGGGAGTGTTGGGGGCGGGAGGAGGGGGGGGGGGGGGGGGGGGATGGATCGCTCAAAAGTTTGCTGAGAGCCCTTTTGGATGTCACCACACGGGCGAACCACCCGGCTCTGTGGTCAACACTGCCGGCATCAACGGCCTGTGGGACTCGGCGTCAAGAAATGTGTTCAGCTTACCCAGCACACCCGTCGATCCCTGCGATGACCTGACAGTTCGTGCGGCCGATATGTAGTGGACAAACATGATCTCATACGGGTTGAGCTAATCCCCGGACAACGTCTGTAAACACTCACATGTCCCTTTTGACGCTTTGCCTAGCTCCATAATGACTACCACTGATTTTGATGTAAGGATGGACGGCAAGTAAACATTAACAACAAAACCCTCTAATGATCTGTGAAACTCGTCATTTCCTTCATCATTTTTACCAACCTTCACATGAAACATGCAAAACCCACAAAAATTGTTAAAATAAAGTTTTTTATGAATATAAATAACCATACAAATGTCCATGTACATGTCCATGTATTGATACATGAACTTGTAAATGTACATATACATATGCATAGACATGCACATTTACCTACAAATGTACACACACGTGCATGCACACCTATAAGTACATCTTACACATGCATATGCAAAGAAACTTCCAAATTCATATCCGTATGCTAATACCTATACATATACATAGACATATACATATACATGTACATATACAAATACACATGCATATACATATACATGTACATAAACATAGCCATATACATATACATTAACTTGTACATATACATGTACATATACATATGCATATACATATACATATACATATACATATACATATACATATACATATACATATACATATACATATACATATACATATACATATACATATACATATAGATATACATATACATATACATATACAGATACATATACATATACATATACATAGACATATACATATACATATACCTAGACATATACATATACATATACATAGACATATACATATACATATACCTAGACATATACATATACATATACATAGACATATACATATACATATACCTAGACATATACATATACATATACATAGACATATACATATACATATACCTAGACATATACATATACATATACATAGACATATACATATACATATACCTAGACATATACATATACATATACATAGACATATACATATACATATACCTAGACATATACATATACATATACATAGACATATACATATACATATACCTAGACATATACATATACATATACATAGACATATACATATACATATACCTAGACATATACATATACATATACATAGACATATACATATACATATACCTAGACATATACATATACATATACATAGACATATACATATACATATACCTAGACATATACATATACATATACATAGACATATACATATACATATACCTAGACATATACATATACATATACATAGACATATACATATACATATACCTAGACATATACATATACATATACATAGACATATACATATACATATACCTAGACATATACATATACATATACATAGACATATACATATACATATACCTAGACATATACATATACATATACATAGACATATACATATACATATACCTAGACATATACATATACATATACATAGACATATACATATACATATACCTAGACATATACATATACATATACATAGACATATACATATACATATACCTAGACATATACATATACATATACATAGACATATACATATACATATACCTAGACATATACATATACATATACATAGACATATACATATACATATACCTAGACATATACATATACATATACATAGACATATACATATACATATACCTAGACATATACATATACATATACATAGACATATACATATACATATACCTAGACATATACATATACATATACATAGACATATACATATACATATACCTAGACATATACATATACATATACATAGACATATACATATACATATACCTAGACATATACATATACATATACATAGACATATACATATACATATACCTAGACATATACATATACATATACATAGACATATACATATACATATACCTAGACATATACATATACATATACATAGACATATACATATACATATACCTAGACATATACATATACATATACATAGACATATACATATACATATACCTAGACATATACATATACATATACATAGACATATACATATACATATACCTAGACATATACATATACATATACATAGACATATACATATACATATACCTAGACATATACATATACATATACATAGACATATACATATACATATACCTAGACATATACATATACATATACATAGACATATACATATACATATACCTAGACATATACATATACATATACATAGACATATACATATACATATACCTAGACATATACATATACATATACATAGACATATACATATACATATACCTAGACATATACATATACATATACATAGACATATACATATACATATACCTAGACATATACATATACATATACATAGACATATACATATACATATACCTAGACATATACATATACATATACATAGACATATACATATACATATACCTAGACATATACATATACATATACATAGACATATACATATACATATACCTAGACATATACATATACATATACATAGACATATACATATACATATACCTAGACATATACATATACATATACATAGACATATACATATACATATACCTAGACATATACATATACATATACATAGACATATACATATACATATACCTAGACATATACATATACATATACATAGACATATACATATACATATACCTAGACATATACATATACATATACATAGACATATACATATACATATACCTAGACATATACATATACATATACATAGACATATACATATACATATACCTAGACATATACATATACATATACATAGACATATACATATACATATACCTAGACATATACATATACATATACATAGACATATACATATACATATACCTAGACATATACATATACATATACATAGACATATACATATACATATACCTAGACATATACATATACATATACATAGACATATACATATACATATACCTAGACATATACATATACATATACATATACATGTACATGTACATGTACATGTACATGTACATGTACATGTACATATACATATACATATACCTATACATATACATATACATATACATAAACACATACATATACATGTACGTATACATATACAGATGCATATGCATGTGCAGATACATATACACATACATAGAAATATACATATACATATACACATACATATACATATACATATACATATACATATACATATACATATACATATACATATACATATACATATACATATACATATACATATACATATACATATACATATATATATACATATACATATACATATACATATACATATACACATACATATACATATACATATACATATACATATACATATACATATACATATACATATACATATACATATACATATACATATACATATACATATACATATACATGTACATATACATATACGTATACATACACATATACATATACATGTACATGTACATTTATGTATACATATGCATATTCATGGACACAAAAATATACATAAACATGTAGATATGCATATCCTTAAATTGCTATATACATATACATGTTTACAATCACATCTATGTCTATATATAAAAATCTATCAATAAATATTTTTCGATATCTTTTAATTTATTTCCTTTTGTATCTGTCTTTATATCAAAATTTATGTTTCTAATTATGTCTTTATCTAATATCATGATTAAAATATGAATTCATTCATGAATACATGCCTATTTTCATATCCATACTTTTTTCATAGATATAGATATTGTTTTTTTCATAATTTATTTTTGAAAATAATTGTAATATTATTTAATCCATTATTTGTTTGTCCTTGTATACCTTTACATATTTTTCTCTTTGATATCTATATCAAAATTGTTTCATGAAGTACATTTTATCCAGTTTAATACTGAGAATTAGATACATTATTCTATTCAATTGACCTCTTATTCATTGAACGTGGCCTTTGGTGTTTCTTTCACAAAATGTTCCACTAAGCATAGAGGATTTGCCGTACAATAGAACTTGCGAGAAGTAAATTTCCGCTTGGTGCAACTTAGTAAGAACCAAGGCCATTGGTGTCAATTACGTCAATTAAAAATTTTCCTTTTGCCTGTGCGGTGTTTTATGGCGCTCGCGCCTTTGCCAACCCCACTGGAGAAAATCGCGTTGGGGTGGGGGGGAGGGCGGGAGGGGGGGGGGGTGTAGGGGATGGCGTGAATATTTTGGTAGGGGGAAACTGAGCATATGGTCACATGTTCGAGCTACGACCATGTCAGAGCCCTCTGACGTCGACTTCTAGACATGGTCAAATCGGTAACTCGGTGCCAAATCGGTGGCCATTCATGTGAGAACTCCGTCTACCTGCATTGCAGGAGGTTTCCTTGCGGCAAAGTTGGCCAAATCTATCAGTCGCCTACCGAAGTAGGCTGAATATGAAACAGGTTTAGGCTGGACGGCCGTAGATGTAAGCGTAGACAAAGACACGAGCAGATCCGTGAAATCGCCCCCCCGCCCCCCAATGACATCCCCAAGGGGCCGACGGATGTCAGAGAGGGCGGCGCGGTACGCTGGCCGAGGCGAGACCCAGGGCCGATCAGAGTGGTCAAAGCGTTGCTTCTTTCGAGGCTGCTGCGGCGAAGTGGTCCAGGGCTCGTTGCCCTTCGCGGAGTTTCTCCTGCCCGGCTGTTTTCATGGGCAGGAGGCAGAGGCTGCAAGCGAGTGCACTTGAGTCATGACTGCAGTGGCTGCCATCCATTTTCTGGCTCCGAACTTGGCTGCTGCAGCAGCAGCAACAGCAGCAGCAGCAGCAGCAGCAGCAGCAGTAGCAGCAGCAGCAGCAGCAGCAACAGCGGCAGCACAAGCACCAGCATCTGTAGTGCTTCTGGATGATGCGGCTGCAGTGGGCACTCGCGTACTGTCAACCCGAAGGACCATTCTCCGTGCACCAATCCTACGGGGCAACGTGGCAAACCACGCACTCTCAAGAGGAGCAGCAAGGGAATGAGGGAGACGCAGGTGGCCGACGGCGTCGGTAGCAGTAGCAGTGGCGGCAGCAGTGGGAGTGGTGGTGGCGTGCGTTTTCGAAGTGCAGGCCTTCCTTGTGATGCTTCGTCTTCTTCGGCCGCGTCTGGGCGATCCTTTCTGGTGGGTGGTCAGCAGTTGTTACCGCCTGAAAAGCATGTTTTAGCTTCTTCTCTACCATCTGGCCGATTGGCACTTGTGGGTGGGCTGTGGTCTCCATGACTGGATGGGTGGTGGCCGTGCAGTTGCTAGTACTGTCCAGCAATTTTGCTCAGCGTTTTGAAGATTATTTCATCAGAAGGTTTGCAAAACGTCTAAAACATATCTGTTCATGGGTGGGCGGTTGTCCAGAACTGTCCAACAATCATGTGAAAAGCATTTGGCAGGACTATTGTGGCTGCACTGAACCTTTTTTTCTGCTCACGTGATTTTTATGCCTTCTTTCCCTGCGTAAGCCTGTTGTCCAGCTGGCCAAACTGACGGATTGCTGCCAAGAGTGTGGTCTCACCCACCCTGCCACGCTAACAGATTGTGCGATGGTGTGATAGTCCTGGCAACTGGTTGGCAGGGCTTGCTCATGGGAGTCCTCCAGCTGCCTTTTTCTTTCTTTTCTTTTTCCTTCTTTTTTTCGTTTTTTTCTTTTTTTTCCCCTCCTGTACTAGTTGCTAGTGTATCTAGCGGATCCTCTCTGCTGTTCTCCTGACAAGTTTTGCAATCCGTTTCGGACAAGTGTAGTCCTTTCCAGTTTACCTCGCGGATCTGTTGTGCCTTTCTTCTCTCTGGTCCATGCTTCCCTGCAGGGTATGTTTTGGGTGACTAGTGGTTCGCCCTGTGCCGGCGGTGCTGCTGGCGACGGGGGCGGCAGCAACACAGAAGCAGCAGAAGCACAAGTGCCGCACAATCATGCAAGTCCTCTGCCTGCCGTGCCAGTGGCTGAACAGATCAGGCCCAAGGCTGCTGACACCGTAGTCGGGCAAAAGCAAGAAGCACAGCAGCAGCAGCAGCAGCAGCAGCAGCACCAGCACGAGCAGCAGCAGCAGAAGCAGCAGCAGCAGGAACACGCAGGACCTGAGGGTGCGATGGGCATGGGCAGGATGCTGTGGACGGCGTCTCGCAGCCTCTCACTTAGAAACAGCTTCCACAGCCACCACCACCGCCACCAGCAGCACCACCACCACCACGGCCACCAACACCACCAAAACCAGTTGGGGATCGGTCCTTTCTCTCTGCCCAACCAGCAGCACACACGCCGCCAATTGTCATGTATGCCCCCCCCCCCCCCCCCCACCCCCTTCCCCCTCCTGCATACTCTCTTGGCCTTCTCTTCTTCTCCTGTCCTGCCTGGTCGCATGGGTTGGACCAGTTTACCCTATCATGGAGCATTGCACACTGTTGCTCCCCTATGTCAGAAAATCATTGCACACTGTTGCTCCCCTATGTCAGAAAATCATTGCACACACTGGTGCTCCCCTATGTCAGAAAATCATTGCACACTGGTGCTCCCCTATGTCAGAAAATCATTACACACTGGTGCTCCCCTATGTCAGAAAATCATTGCACACTGGTGCTCCCCTATGTCAGAAAATCATTGCACACTGTTGCTCCCCTATGTCAGAAAATCATTGCACACTGTTGCTCCCCTATGTCAGAAAATCATTGCACACACTGGTGCTCCCCTATGTCAGAAAATCATTGCACACTGGTGCTCCCCTATGTCAGAAAATCATTGCACACTGTTGCTCCCCTATGTCAGAAAATCATTGCACACTGTTGCTCCCCTATGTCAGAAAATCATTGCACACACTGGTGCTCCCCTATCTCAGAAAATCATTGCACACTGTTGCTCCCCTATGTCAGAAAATCATTGCACACTGTTGATCCCCTATGTCAGAAAATCATTGCCACTGTTGCTCCCCTATGTCAGAAAATCATTGCACACACTGGTGCTCCCCTATGTCAGAAAATCATTGCACACTGTTGCTCCCCTATGTCAGAAAATCATTGCACACTGTTGATCCCCTATGTCAGAAAATCATTGCCACTGTTGCTCCCCTATGTCAGAAAATCATTGCACACACTGTTGCTCCCCTATGTCACTGACATAATGTCAGAAAATCATTGCCTCTGGTGCTCCCCTATGTCAGGAATTGAAGCGAAATGGGCTGCATGCATGGGCAACAGGGTAAACTATGCAAAAGGGTAACTTTCAGCTAAGGAAACTGGAGGACAAGACAGAGTACGTGCGCTCACACGCACATATTCACGAACGCATCCATGCATGCGTGATGTCCGCACGCTCGCATATCTACATGCCTGCATGCCTCACGCCCTCAAGCTCTCACGCCCTCACACCCTCACGCCTAGTGCTGTTAAACGATTCGCGATTCGATTAAATCGAATGGAAATCGGCCAAAATCGGCCAAACGATTCGATTAGATCGGATCGTCTGAGTACATGCGATCTGAAATCAACTCGAATCGTTGGCTGTCAACCCCAAATCGAAATCAAACCTTGAATCGCTCGTTGCGCTCGATCTGGTCGATTTCTAGGCAGAAGATGGCAGAAACTGTAAGGAATGGGTTTTATGGCATTCCTTCTGTCCCCCGTCACATGTATCAGCAGTTTCCTAGCATGAACTGCTAGAAAAACTGCATGTTCTACAACTTTGTCAATCGATTTCGACTAAAGATCAAATCAAATCGGGAAAATCGAATCGGACTGAATCGGGTTTTGTGTCCGCCGCCAAATCAAAATCAAATCAGATCAAGATCGCAGAGACGATTCTGACAATTTCGATCTCAAACTATCACTATCTGGCCGATTCTCGATTTGATCGATTTTCCAGATTGAAATCGAAAATCGTTCTAACAGCACTATTCACGCCCTCACACCCTCTTGCCCTCTGTCTCACTCCCTCACACCTTAACGCTCTCACCCCCTCACGCCCTCTTGCCCTCATTCCCTCACACCTTCATCCCCCGCCCTCCGTCCCCTCCTACCCTCCTCATTCCTCCATGTGTGGAGCCGCACGTGCGGCGTGCGTGTGCGTCATGTGGCCCCATGCACGGTGTCTGTCTTGACTGAGGCTACGTGGACCTCCGTCTTAGTTGCTCTGTTGTGCGCTCTCTGTGAGCACTTTGCAGAAGCGTGGAGAAAAAGCAAAACCTGGCTTTATTCGTCATGAGTAGCCCCATGGTTGACCTAGCGTGCGACAACGGCAGGCGCTTGGCCCAAGCTGACCATGCACATCCCCTGCACAGGCGCTTGGTGAGATCTTAGCCACAGAAGCACACGTGCTTCTGTGGCTAAGATCAGAAGAACTTTGTTTCTGATCTTCACCACGGCGTCTGCTTTCACTGATTTTCTTGCAGGGAATGGCCGGTGGGAGCGGCAGCCACACCACAGCACCAGGATAGCTTTTACGTTTTGCAAATCGTCTGCATGAAAAATGTTTTCACTGACTTTTCTGGCAGGGGATAGCAGGTGGGAGTGGCAGCCGCTGCAGCAGCAGCACCACAACACTGCGCAGCACCACCTGCATGCTGCTGAAGGCATGGGCATCAGTGTGCTAAACCCTAACTTGGACCTCATCCGCAGCAGTACCATGCCAGCCAGCGGACTGTGGCAGGGATGGCGGCCAGCTTCTCCTGACTTTGCGTCTTTGTCGCTCATCCCGGCCCAGCGGCAGCAGCAGCAGCAGGAGCAAGAACAACGGCAGCAGCAGCAGCAGCAGCAGCAGCAGCAGCAGAAGGTGCACAATCACGGTTGCGATCAGCCGCTGCAGCCGCAGCATGAGGCACAGGACAAGTTGCAAAGGAAGAGGAGCAGTGTTAGGAGCAGTAAGGTCTTCTCACCTCCCCGCTCTGACACCCATAGTTCTGATACTGCTGATTCTGCTGCTGGTCACCACCTCGCACAACCACCAGCAGCAGCAGCATCTCCAGCAGCAGCCACTCGTGCCAGTGGGTTGTGGCAGGGATGGGGAATGGCAGGTGCAACCTTTGCGACCATGTCCTGGGGGATAGGGAAGCAGACCACTGGACCGCCTCCTTCTTCTTCTTCTTCTTCTTCTTCTTCTTCTTCTTCTTCTTCTTCTTCTTCTTCTTC